>VZRQ01000715.1:332173-361544 GCA_013397975.1 Machaerirhynchus nigripectus
AGCTGTGGGGCGGCGGCAGCGCCCGGCGGGAGCGGCGCGGGTTCGGTGCCCGGACCGTGCTCGCTCCGCGGGGCTGCGGCTCCACAGACGGGCGCGGCCGCGGCTGAGGAGCCACAAGCGCGGCGCAAGGAGCGAGTGCTCGGCGCTGGTGCTTGGGAGCTACACGGGCCTAAAAAGTGCGGGTTTAATTGCGAGGACGCCTTGCTCTGTGTGAGCTGTGTGCTCGTAGCTGTGGGGCTCCGAGTTCCTCGGCAAGCAGCATTTCCATGTTCTTTTGTTAGAGGCTGGTCCGCAGTGTTTGCTGGCTGGCGTCCTTGCAGTGTAAAGGCACAGATTTGACTTCTTTCCCTTACTTTTCTCAATAAAAGAGAACTGGCTTTCACACTCTTTCAGTCCTGGTGGGATTTTTCAGAGTCTACCCAGTTCTTCTAGCACAACCACTCGAAAGAAATTCACCCCGGAAGGATAAGTTGTTTGTTGAAAAATGAAAACCCTTTACCCATTTTTTAGGAGTAGAAAAAAAAAAATCTCTTAGTGCTCATTTCCTTGGAGAAAAGAACCATGAGCTTTACAGGACACAGCATGGTGAGGTGCACACGTGCACCCTAAGCCTTTTGTTGTGAGGACTTTTCTGTCTGAAATATTCATATTTCAGTCTGAAAGTTCATTGAATGTTACCCCCTTATTTCCTACCAAAGTATTAATTAATTCAACGTTGTTGTAAAGGTTGAAAAAAGGAATTAGATTCACTGCTTAAAACTACACTATTTTGTGAGGAGAGTTTAAAAGTGCATGAACTTTTTCTTCCGTTTAAGTTTCGGTTTCAAGGGTTGTAGTAATAATTTTGATGCTGGAAAGTACTGAGTTTGCCTCCCTGGTCTGTTTTAAGGGCTGAACTGAACTTTAGCACTTGTGCAACAGTTGCCCTTGGAAATATGTAATAAAGTCACTTGGCCATGATGATAAAATGTAGCCAAGTCGTCCATCTAAAATACGAGTGAGTTGTAACTAGTTGAAACACGCCTTTGAAAGGCCAGCACAAAGCAACAGCGAATGCTGAGAGCAGAAGGATCTCCACAATTGATTGGCTAAAAGCAAAGCTTTGTGTATTCTGAGTTACCATACAGTGTTTCCTTATCTTGAACTTCAGATAATCACACTATCAGATCTGGAATGTGACTACATCAACGCTAGATCGTGCTGCTCCAAGCTCAATAAAGTAAATTGTTCTTCTTTGCATTTTCTGTGGTTTGAGAAAATCACATCCTTCACCTCAGCATTGAAAATAACTGGGGTGTGATGGGTATCTGAGGAGCCTTGAGTGGCAGTGTTTTGCATCTATCCCTTATTTCAGCCTGCTTGTCTTTTCTTGGATATCCATCTTTCAGCAAATTCCATCACAAAAGTACCATTTTAAATGAATCTGCCTAAAACTCTTAGCATGAAATCAATGTGGCCTTCCATGTGTGTGTTCACTTTGATTTAAAGGGTTTTTTTTTTCTTAATATGAGAGAGAATGGTACAGGATCCTGTCAAGCCAAAAACATGTAATTGCCAGGGGCTGACCCAATTTAACTATGCCAGTTTTTATATTGATCAGCTTTCTTATCTGTTCCAAGCCTGGGGCTGTTTGCGCAGTTTTTAATTATCTGAGTTCCTAAATCCACTTTTCTCTGCAGTGATTTCGGATGAGCTCTGTATATACTTTCTCAGTTCTCTTTCTTGAATGCTTGTGTGGCATAGTTGTGTTCAGACAGCTGCTGTGCTGCTCTCTAGAAATGTTTGTAATGCTTGGATGAAGCACCTCTGTTAAAATATCTCAGGGCTTGATTTCTGCTTACTTGTGTGGAATCTGCCTGAAGGTGTCAATTTCCCCACATGGTGATGGAATCACGTGCCTCTGCTGTCAGGTTTTTTTCTGATTTTACATGGTTATAATCAGATTGTAATCCCAAATAGATGTAGTTTTCATAAAGGAATTTACATTTGTGTGTGTAACTCTTTTCTCTTTCCCCTTTTTGCAGTGGGTGGTGCCTGAGGTGATTGGCCATGCTGTTGTAACGGTGTTAATGCTGATTTCATTGCACTGGTTCATCTTTCTCCTTAACCTGCCAGTGGCCACATGGAATATATACAGGTAAGTGCACAAGGCTTTGTGGGCTTTTTTTTAAACACTATTACTAGTTTAGCTTTAAGTGTAGTACAAAGATGAATAACATGTCATGGTGAAAAGTTTCAGCTGTGTTCTTGAGCTGCTAACAGCCTTCATTGATCAAACTAACATAACTTCTTGTCATTATAGTGACAAGAAATCCAACAGTGTAAAGGACATTAAACTTTTGGCCTTTGCTTGCACTCTCTTTAGTGCCCAGGAATCTTCATTTGTGAGTCATTCCCAAGTTCATAGGAAATAATAGCAGATTAATTGGTCTTATAAAATAGTACTGAAAACAAGAGTTAATAATATTTTCATGCTGTGCCTGATAGTGCTATCAGCACGAAAGTGCTTAGGTTGGCATGGCTGATGGTTGTAAAACCACGGGGCTGTAGTGTTGTCCCCTGCACCCTCCTTCATTTACTGACTTGTCCCTCCCCCACATCTGCATTGGTTTTGGCCTCCCATCCTGCCAGTTTGTATTTGGGAAGGTTTGCAGACTTTTCACCCTAGGCCAGCTGTCAGTGTTACTGGTCTTTGTGCACTGGGCTGCCACCCTTGGAAATGGTTTAGTTACCAGTGGGGGTTTCCATGTGGCAACACTGGGACTGTCAATTCAAACCATTCTTTTTATCTGATATCATTTGGTGTGTGGAGAGCTGACCCTTCACAGGTGTTAAGCCAATTTTGTGGATTTGTCACAATTTGTCACAAGTTATCTCCAATCACTATACTGAGGGAACCCAAAAGCCCAAATGTTAAATGTACAGGTAAGAAAAGCTGGCTGTAATTCTTGTTTGCCTGAACCTGCCAGGGCTAACTGTTTGCAGGGATGGATTGGGTTGCTGGTAGAATTAAACAAGAAGTTTCGTAGCTCTCATTAAAACAAAGTTGAGGATCTCTGTGCTGATAACATGGTTGTTCTTGGGCAAAATAGCCATGCTATTTAAATATTGATAAATATCACCCTTGTTTTCTACAGAACTGCCAGCAAAGCCTTCAAATGTTTGTAAGCTGGAGAAACATGAGACAGTATAACTTTATGCTTAATAAATAAATGTTGCCTAAGTACACACACATAGGGTATGGTTTTGCCTGCTTTTGTTTGCCCCTCCCTGTGTACAACTGTGATCCATAGTGAGCAGTATTTGGTTTGGGATCTGCTGGCAAGTTTAGGGTTTCATGTTTCATTTAGGCAAGGCTGTTTCTGCTGTTTCTGACACTGCAGACAGAACGCATTGTCTTTGAAGCTTTGATGATTTCTTGTACTGGTTACCACTCTGCTGCTTCATTTTGTGTACTTATGCTAATTTTTAAAGTAGACACTTGCTTTTCCTTCTAAACTCAGACAGTTTTAAAGAGAAATTATTTCTATTTCTATGCTTCTGGCAGTAAGGTTTGACTGCTCTTTTGTATTGAAAGCTTTCATTTTGTATCTGTCATACATGGCATAAATACTCTGAATATCCTAAAATCCAGAATTGTTTCCTCAATTTTGGATATGCAGTGTAGGCAATAAATGAATATGACAATATGGTACTTTGCCTGTCCTGTCACAAGAAGTCCAAATGTTAAGCCTGTATCACTAATCCTCCCTTCTTTCTGTAGATCGAGGAGTTTCTCCCACATTAATTGCCTGGACTATCCCATTTCTAGTGAAGGAGTTGGAGGCCTGCAGAAGCAACTGTGGGGTTTAGAATTTTCAGTTCGTTAGGAACTGCAGTGATAGGATAAGGAGTAACAGGTTCAAAGCAAAAGAGGGGAAATTAAGGTTAGAAATACAGAAGAAAAGTAATTCTGTTGAGGTAGAACAAGTCTGTGCTTTGCAGTATAAGTGGTAGAGAGAAAGGTAGGATAATCTCTTCCCCTTCACTTTTCTTTAAAACCTGCTTAATCCCAACGACTACGTGGCAGCTACAGGCAGTATTTGCCTTATTTACTGATTCTCTCACAGGTTTCAGTGAGAGGAGAGAGCTTTTGTGCAGAAGGGGTATCAGAAACAAATCCCAGGAAGGATAAATGAGTCAAAAACGGCATCAAGAGAGACTTTCAAAGTCGCACCATATTTATTGTAACATCCTACTGGCCCTTGTTCAGCATGCTCAAGATTATATTTAACTTTTTTTTATGAACTTTGTAGTGTCTCCAGTGAGACACAGTTTTGTCTTATATTCTCCTTGTTTTAAAACTCTAAGGGAAGCATTCAACTTATTTTTCTTCTGTGTTATATAGATCTCCTTGAGGGAATAGGTCCAAATAATGAGATTCTTGCCATGTCTTTAAGAAGATAAAACTGAAAGAGTAAAATAAAATTTTTTAAAAATCAACTCTTTACAATTCAGTGACAATTCTGGTCAGAACTTCTACATCCCTTTAAAAATTGGGAAATCTAGACGGAAGTGTCCTGTCACTGTGGTAGCAGCTTCCACAGAATGGAAATATTGGAGGCACTAATGTGTATATTTATTAAAGCCGACAGTTTACTTGTTTGCTGCAGAAGTTTTTTTTGCTGTGTAGAGTATGACAGCAGGCTTGATCTGGGTTTGTCAGCATCCAGCAGCACTGTCTCCATGGCTCAGCTCCTTAAATATATAATACAGGCTGTCCTACCTTGTGGGCCCCTTGGGAAAAATGCCTCACAGTTTACGCAATTAACTTGCATTATCCAAGTGTTATCATTCTTTATAAAAAGCAAAATTAATACATGCTGTCTTTATGGCAGTCATATCCCAGACACGTAAGAAAATTATGCATTCTATTTATAGGAGAAATTGGTACAGGAAACGTGTTCCTCCTTTTATTCCAATAAAATGCATTACTTTCCCAGGAAATGGACAATAATTTACGTTACAATACTAAAAACAGAACAGTCGTTCAAAACTTCAATTTTACAAGAGAATTTCAAACTGGAATTATTTAACATGAACTATTTTAAATGGGACACAACTGTCTTTGGTATTAGTCAAATATACTGCAGTGCTGTTCAATGCCTCTGTGACAGACAATTACTGTGGTCTGAACTTTTTCTTTCCCAGTGTCCTATGGCTGCTAGGAAACCTCCCTGTTTCTTGTTCCCCTTCCTTCCCCTCCTGTTAAGGAAATGAATGTTTTAAGAGGTGGGGAAGTGCCTTTTGGATTACAAGTGGTGCCATTTGAGTAGATGAAGGAAATTTAATGAGTGTTGTGTTCTGAGACCATGTTTCTGCTCCAGCTTTAAGACAAAGAGTTAAATTCCTGTATAGAAAGAGTCTGATTGCAGGAAGATAGAGCCTGTATAACATCTCAGTGAGGTGATGCTCTACCCTGAGCTCAGCTGGAGGGAGAACTTCATGTGCTCACATCTGCTCCCTTGAGAATTGCTTCTGACAAGAGAACGTGCTGCTGGCTCAATTGTCACAGGACATAAATATCTGGTTTGCTGGTTTTATGCTTCCTTGGCTTACATTTCACTTGGCTTCACTCAGCTTTTGTTCTCATGTGGGTTTGGAAACAGAACTTTGCATCTGCAGTTCTGCCCGATTCATCCTGTCGGCCTCAGTGTCTGTGCTGGTGTCCCAGGATGGCTGTGACAGAGACAGGAGTAACAGCACAGATCCTTTGCCTTGGCCTATGCCATCCCATTTTGACTACTGGAGTTTGTGATTTCCTCTGTGAGGTTTTTTGCTAAATAAATTACTGATTCTTAGCTAAATTAAGTTCTTCTCCAGTCTCTTTCATCTAATGCATCTTTCCACTGTGGGTGGGCACTTTCCCCATGACAGCAACTAACTGTGAACAGCAATTAAAATGAACTGGAATTGGCTATTACCTGGAATCTCTCCCATTTATACATGGGAAGCTGGGCTGATGTTTTTAGTACTTTTTGTTCTCTTACTCTCTGTAATTGCAGAGATAGATGCAATATCCAGAACTCCCTTACCCTGAATTGTGAAACAGCTCTTTAGATGAAAGTCCCTTCTTGGCAAGCTCTCCCCCTGACACTCCCTAATGTTTCAGTGATTACATTCTTGGGTTTTGTTGTGTTTGTTGTTTTGGTTTTTTTTTTATATTCTTAAACTTTCAGGTACATTATGGTGCCAAGTGGAAACATGGGAGTATTTGATCCCACAGAGATCCATAACCGAGGACAACTGAAATCACACATGAAAGAAGCCATGATTAAGCTGGGCTTTCATCTGCTCTGTTTCTTCATGTACCTTTACAGGTTAGTTTCAAAAGTTGTTCCCAAGGAACAAAGGGATTGTCTGCCAGCTATTTTTATCTCCTCTATTCCACTGGTATAATTGCTGGTATTCATGTCTAATCTTTTTGCATCCTGCTAAGCCTCAGTAATATATTTTGACAGCTATCTCTGGCGTCATTATATGCCTTTGTTCATTCTGATCAAACAGTGTTTGGAAACTCAGGCTATTCCTTAATCTCAAAACCACAAGTACAATGTAAAGAGTTACATGTTTTCATCACCTACAGTAAGCGGCCTTTTTAAAATGAAGATGCTCTTGAGGACCAAGTTTATTTAACAAGTTTTGTTTTTAAAAAATGAAGTTGATCTGGCCAAGTTACAAATAGATGTGTTCTGTGATAGGGCCACTTACTCCAAGGGGGGTAGAGCTGCTGTTCCTCTGCTGCAGTGTTGCCTCTGCAGCCTTGTCTTCCTAAGCAAAGCACACAGCAGGGGTGCCTTGACTTTCTGTTTCAGGTTCTCTCAGTGCAGCTCAGAGACACTGAGAGCTGCTCCTACTTGCACAAGCTTCCGTAATCCACTGGTATCATGTTTTCTGTTTTGTCACAGTATGATTCTGGCTTTGATAAATGATTGAGAAGGTGAAAGAGAACCATTAGCTGCCAAATTGGTTCATCACTCCAGTGACTGGTTGTGGAGCCACAGACACCTTCTGAACACACCTAGATCAGTGTCGTCATGCAGTATATTTTTCCTCCTCAAACAAGAAATATTTTTCTGTATTTTTAACATAAAATATTTTCAAAAGACATTGGATTTGTGTAGCAGTTGTTTTTGTTCCTTTACAAGCCAAACTGCTGGAGCTGCTGTTTCTGTAAGATGAAATCCTTGCTTGCAGAAGTGACCTCGTAGGAATTAAATGGTGATAAGGGAAACCCATTTCAACAGCATGAGCTGGTAATGATGGTAGTTCCAGAACACATTTAAGTGCAGCTCTGATATCTTGATTCTTGCTGAGAGGTGTCAGGATGAGACTCTGGCTGCCAAGCTGTCCTATCAGAACCTAATTTGAAGCAGCACTTGGAACAGAGATTTCAAAGTGGAACAGGAGCAGAGCTTGCATCTTTGTGTTGCTGTTCTTTCCAGGCAAAAATCAATGGAATAAAAGTTACATTTTCCTCCCTTTCCCTGCCTCCCTGCAGCAACCTATATGAAGTCTTGTGTTTGGATGGATTAAGATCCCTTTGGTGGACACGACACTTGTGTTTAAGAGTGCAGATAAATAAGAGTATGGTTAATACTTGTTTTTTCCCTTCAACTCCTGTTTTGTCATTGAAGTACATCATGGACATCCAGATAAAGTAAAGATCAGATTGCACTGGGGTGGAGATGGTTACAAAACAAAAGACTATCTGCAGTTGCTACTCCCTGAACCTGCTGTTCCCATAGCCAGTGGGGTGAACCAAGAGTCTGTCTAGCTCAGGGAAATGGTCTGGTAAACCATAACCCCACTTATTCCAGTTCTGATGTGACTCTGCTTCAATGATACCAGCAAGTTCTTTTTGAGCAGCTCTTGCATCAGTGATAAGTGTATAAACCTGAGTTTGTACCCTCACTGTCCAATAACTGTCTTTAAGTTTTTTATATATGCTTGGAAACAAGTCTCTTGGAACAAACACATCAATTAAAACACTTTAAAAAATACACTTCTGTAATTACATTCGAAAATTTGTGAGCTTTTTCTTCTTAAATACTTGAGGTTTTAGCATACAGCTGGAATTAACAGTTGTTTTCAGGGCCAGTCATGAAAAGGCAACACTGATGCTTTATTGCTGTAGATGCCTTGTGTTCAGTGTTTGTTCTAGGAAAAGTTTGGCTGTAAATTTTTGATGGATGGAGTCCAAGTTCAGCTGTGTTAAAGATGAAAAACTGCTGAAAATCGTGCTCATTAAAAAAATAAGTAAGGAAACAGCTACCCCAGCTGGATGCCACTGACTACCTGACAGCACAACATCAAACTACGAAAAGTACTGCCTTATAAAACCAAAACCCAGACAGGAGGTAGGTCTGGAGAAAGGAGAGCAAATAAAACTTTAAAAGGGTAGAAAGTCAGTAACTTTTTTAGCAGATTGTTAGGCAATTAAATGATGTTATTTGTCTGTGAAAAAAACCTACTACACATATTTTGGGTGTTAAAATAAAGGGCCTAAGTCACATCCTTGCTCTACTGCTGACAGCAGATACATTTCACTAGTTTCACACTGAGAAACCTGAGCATTAATTTGTAAATCCATCACTTAAAGCAGCACCTTGATATCTGACTCCAAAGACAGGATTTTGAGAGAAGTGCTTTACTATTAATGAAAATGTTTGTATTCTACATTGTCTCTGATGATTTCCAATAGCACCTTGGAACTGCCCTGAGGACAGTAGATAGAGCAGACCCATTCCCTCATGGAATTGGTAAAATTTATCACTATGAAAAGCTTCTGTTCTCTACCAAGGGAAATGTTTCTTCAGACGTGGGAGTGGGACAGAGAAGGATAAGAGAAAACAACAACATATCTGAGGGGAAAAACCAGTGGGATAGCATGTGTATATCCTGACCTAGAGAGATTGAATTATGGATTCTCCTCACTTCCTTCCTCAAAAGTGAATTATTAACCATGAGAAACCAACAAAAAAATACGGATATGTTTTGTAAGTGGTGCTTGTCAAACATTAAGCACTTGATACTTGTACATGAATGCAAACTTCCCACCTCAATTTTTTAATATAAGTTCTCTGTTCCTTTATATCCAACAACTGATTGTGAGTTGTAAAAACCTCAGCAGCAGGTTTCAGAGACTACAATTCTGCTGAATAATTACACTGCTAATGTTGAAGCCTTCATTACTGTACAGGGTCAGTGCCTGCCTCAGTAGAGATCTTCGGAGGTCAGTGTCAGCAGCAGGAAAAATATAAGTGCTAAATACATGGTTCATTAGCCAGAAATAGGGATGCTACAGTTGTCTCACTCCTGGGAGACCCAAAGAAGACAGAAATTTTTATGGTAGTAAAAATAAAAAAAACACCCGTTTTCCAGCAGAGAACAGGGTAATTTAAACCCAAGCTTATCATACAGAATTCAAGACCATTAGAAACTTCAGATTGATTTTTAAAAAAATTCATCTATCACTACAAATTGGTGTGAGGTCAAATACAGATTTCCTTCCTATTCACTCAGACAATTCCCCTTTGGACCTGAGGTATCCAAGTAAAACTTTGTGAGGAGGCATTAGCTATGACTGATAGAAAACTCTTATTCAGTGAAAATACATCGAAGTCCTGCAGGGATTCCAATATTCAACTGATGTTACCGAGCCCTTTTCCTCACCCACAGTCTACAGCCTGGCCAACTTGCAAAGATGATCATCATGCATCAGTTTTCAGAGAGATGAGATTGCTGTTAAGAATTCTGCATTTGGGGGGTTAGTTAAAATATGTACAATTCCATGTTTCCCCCTAATTAATCATTAGTTACAGACTGTTGGTTATTTAGCCTGCTTTGTTAAAGAATATACTTGCCTCCTCAATCTAGTAAATTACTGGTTTGGTTTTCTAAAGTGGTTCTGTATTATGGAACATGGTAAATCAGCAGTGTGACCCATAATCCTAAGAACAATTTTACAGGCAGGGTAACAATCAACCAGAAACCCTGGTGAAACCAAAAAGGCAAATCTTTATCTGTTCAGGATTGTCACAGCTTTATTCTAATTCTTTCTTCTCACAAGAAGCGCTCTAGGATTTTGTACAAGTGCCAAAAGACCATTTATGCCTTTAAATATAGGGTATGATGGACGGTGGAAGTAGCAATAGGAACATTAGGGCTACATATATGAACCACCATGCAGTTATCAGTACAGTCACCACCTTATCTTGGGCAGAAACAGAGGCATACAAGCCTCTGTGGTTACCCTTCAGAGCATTACAGGTCTTTTAAAGTGAGGAGACAACTGGCACTGACAACTGGCACTCATCCTTCTGGGATGAGCTGACAGCCTTGACACGTGCAAGACACGCAAGAAGGTGACCAGGCAGCACAGAGAGCCTGGGACGAGGTGTAAGGAAGGGCTCTCCTCAGGCAGAGTTTGGATTTAATCTAATTAAGAAATGCACATCTAGTCTCAGGTTCCTTGTGGAATTTCTTTGAAATAATCTGAATGATTAAAAAAACAAATAAAACACCAAACCCCAAACCCACAGGACTTAAATCTTACAAATGCTGAAATCTCACAGGTCTATAGAATTCATATACCTGTTTTTCTTGCACTCTTCTGACCCATTAAAGGCAGACGGGATGGCAGATGAAGCACAGCTTTTTTGGATGGGTTTGTTAGGAACTTCCGTCATCTGCTGTGTGGATAATTTATGGCTGAAGTGGGTCTGCAACCCAAGACCCCTCCTGCAAATACCAGCAGCCAAGGGAAGTGGCACAAAGTAGGAATTGAGAGGAATAAGGCACATCCCCCTTCTCTTGGCAGCTGCATTTAAGCCATAATTGTCATTATACTGCCTAAACTGTAAGGGAGGGAATAAAGTTAATACAAAGGTGCTACTAAAGGGAATGGAGACTTCTTCTAATCAATACATAAGTTAAAAGAATTTAAAGACTGAATGCACATCAGGAAAAGGTTTGAGTTTGGAAAAGCTACAGGCAGTGGAAATTCAGGCACAGCTTTCTAATGCAACGTAAGCTAGAGCTGAATAAAAATGCAGAACAAAGATGAAGTTCTGGTTTAAGGCACAAGGAGGAGGGACAAGAACGTGAGGTCAGCTGGAGCGAACACAAAGACACGAGATCCAGGTACTTTAGGAGCATCTTCTTAATATGAAGTACCAAAAAAACCCCAGAAAACACACAGATCACCTACAGCAACCAGAGTCTGGTATTCAAGCAAGCTGCAGCATTAAGGAATGATGGATTTCATGGAGCCTCAAGGGAGCAGCTGTTCAGCAAGTGAGATAAGCACAGCCTGGGACATGGGCAAGTCGAGTGCTAAAGTGCAGCACAAACACAAGGGTGAGGTAGATTAGAACCAGACAGCAGAGACTGGAGAGCTGCACACAGCACGGAGCGACTCGGCTGCAGATGGAATGCCACAGATTAATTGTCCTAGCAAGGAAGTGAAATACTACGGAAGAAATCTATAATTAATGATCAAGAAATTAACATCCAAGTCAGTCATATAAGTGAAGTTAGGGAAACTAAGAACTACTCATTCCAGTTATTTATTGTTTATTGAATTGAAAGAAAGGGAATACAAACATTTCTGTTAAGTGCTGTGCACCAACATGGAAAAAGTGTATTTTTTTTTAAAAATCCTAATAAAAACAAATCAGAAGTTAATGTAGTTCCAATTGAACAATTTGTAAAGATATGTTTAAAATACTACACATTTATAAAATAAAAAAGTTAAAACGGTGTTCTGTAAATAATTAGTAAAACAAGTGAAAATAAATACGAGACCCAAAGTTCTTATGTTTTTAATGTAATATAGCAAAGAAATTTTTAACTACTTAATAATATCCGAGGAGAGTAACAAAAATCCAGAAAGTTTAAGAACGCAATCCTTTGAAACATTTAATATCAGTCCATAGCAAATAGTCATTACATACCAAAAGCTCTAAGTGTTAACTAGGTCCACCACAACTCCATATAAATCTTGACAATTTAGAAATCTTGAGATCAACAATAAAGTTCTTTTCTTGATCTCTACAGCTTGGTTTGTAAGTACATACATGCTTTGAGGATCCATTTTGTCCCATATGTTTTCAAGGAGCCAATAACTTTTTCCATCTGTGCCTAAAAATGTTAGGTTTCAAATCTAGCACGTATACCCTAAGAATGAAAAATGTTTATGAAAAAAGATGGGGCACAATGAATTTCAAATTTATAAAAATATACTGATATTAACCAAAACCTTCTGGTCAAAGGACACTTCACATACACACGACTTAAAAGTATGCAATAAAACATGACAAGTACCTAGAACATTTGGTTCTCTGTCTGTTCATGGAACACATGCACACACACACTCACACCGGATGGGAGGAACACTCTCACAGATGTTTTACTGAATCCAGATTATCTGGATGAACAGACAGAAAACTTGGCTACAGTTTATTTCAACTAGAGGCAGCTACTGCAGCAGTAGTTCAACACTGCACACTTCAATTAAGTCCACCCTGTTTAAAAAAAGTGTCATAGTTAATGATTTTGTTTTCTAGACATCGTTAAAAGTAGCAGTTTTCAAAAATCAAGTATGGCAGCCGAAAATGGACACAAGCCAATGTGGAAAAGACAGGAGGAGGGCAAAGGAGGATTAGCCATTTATGGGATGGGTGTTCCTCTTAATAGCTGTCTCAAAAAGAAATTAGATACAAGTGTATTTTGTAGCTAAAAATATGGACAAACTATTGAAAGTGCATTTTTCCTCCTCCCCCTTGAGTTACAGTAGTTTGTTGGTCAGTAAATCCTGCTTTTTATGTCCATTCTTTTTTCTCTACCTCCCTCCCCATTTGGATCTACAACATATCCCCTCGAGCTACAGCTAATTGTACGAGTCCTGGCTTCCTGCTAAGGAAGCCCTTACAACTGATTTTGGGTGGGAGCATCACTCAGCAGTGTAAAAATACACAACTAGACACCAACTCCCAACAGCAGACGGAGTTTTAGTAAACATTACCTGGTTGAAGCCAAGTTGAGAAGTAACTGGCAAGATCTGGGTAGATTTCTAGCTTGCATCTTTGCTCCAATCATAAAGAGAAGTTAACTTTAAAGTTGGAGAACTTTAGAAAAGACAGAGGGAATTTAAAAACAAAGGTGTCATTTCCCCCACTTCCCTCCCCTCCAAAACATAAACAGAGCTACCATTTTCCCTTTTGTGTTCCATTGTGCCTTGAAAATTACTTACCTGAACAGCTAAAGAACATTCAGATAATAAAATGCTTCAGCTTTTTTTTAAGATCTGCCTTGATAATAACCTGGGGCTACTGTGAATTATTTTAAGCTAACGGGTGACCAGAGAAAGTTACAAAATGAGTACACAGTATTTTCCTCTCTAAAACCATGGGCCTGCTGACTAGAAATACAGTAATTTATTGTGGGTGTGTACTTGTTCCAGCCTACGAACATTTTTAAGCACATGGAAATCAACGTGTTGCAAATGAGCAAACTTATTTGGGTTTTTTCCCCCCACCCCACCCCGGTCTCATTTTATTGTCTGTGCACAAAAAGTATTGGTACTTTTCAATCCACATAGTGTGAATAGGCAATGTGTTGGAAATAGTTTAGGTTGCTCTTTCATCTCCAGGTTGGGATGGAAGTCATTGCTACATCTCTAGTGGCAGTTGCTGTGGGACCGAGTAGTGTGGCAAAATGAAGATGAATCTCACCTTTCTGTCCTGCCTGCTCATCGCCCATGAGATGCAAACAGGCTGTCACTGAGACACTCTGGAAGCAGTGCCACCTGCTTGGAGCTCACCTTTATGTGGCATGGCTGCACCAGGACACTAAGGGACAGAGATCCAACACGTGCTTCTCCCTAACTCAGCTTCTAAACACCTCAAGTGTCTTTCAGAGGGACAACCAAGTCCAGAAGAGAGGGACAGTGTTTTGGCAGAGGTCCTAGGTTTGTATTCGTAATTGCACTGCTGGGGAAATCAGGCATCAGCCCATACACCCCCCATAGCTGTACCAGGGAAGGAGTCTCACACTGGTTAGTTATGGCCATCACATTAAAAATGCCTGCTGAAGTGCGTCTGAGACTTTAAATCTACACTTGAGATTTGATCCAGCCTTCACCACCTGCCTAAAGTTCCCACTTTATTTCCAGGAGCACATAGTGACAGACCATTGTATGAGACATTAAGAGACATCAAAAACATTATACTTCTTACTCTCCCTAAACAATGTCTGGTTTGAAAACCTGAGTTCCAGAGTAAGACAATACTAGAGTAACTTCCAAAGATTCACATACTGGCATTACTTATGAATTATACCATGTTTCGAACACGTAAAACACTTTTACAATTTACTGTTTACAATTTAGGTAACTAATTTTTCCTTAAACCCCAAGGTTTAGCGTACTCAAATTTGACCATAGGAACTTGTCTGTTTTCCTGCAATATTAAGGCCACAGGCCTGACTAATCTTACACTGTCTGAACTAGGAAGAGAAATAAAGCGCTTCCTCCAGAACTGATTACAGGAAGAAGGAACTGATTTATAATCTTAAGTTTACACATGTATTCCCAGTGCTGTGAAACAGTAACTGCCATCAAAGCATTCACCTTAGTTTTAAGGCTGAACATTAAGTTCCTACCTGGTTTTGGAGGTATTAGAAGACTCATATGCCAGATTTGGGGCTGGTCTCAACCATAGTATCCGAATCTTATCTCATGCTCAAGTTTGCACACAAGGCAACACAAACACACACCACCTGATGGCTGGAATCTAAAAGAAAAAACAAATCTAACCTGCTAACCTTTGCTTTGCTTTTCTGGGAAACACCACACTCCCATTCATCAAAGTGGCTACACTTCTCTTCCCAGGAATTCCAGCAAACCTTCCCCCACCCTTCTTCCACACCTGACTAATAAGGACACTAGATCATTATCTCATGAAAGGATGAAGTCCACATTTCTGCTCACATGACTCCTGGTGGCATGCCCTTCCCTGCTCCTTCTTTACTTTGCAGCAGTACCAACACTACCTTTCCACCCAAGGTGGCAAAAGAGAATTCAGTGCCATCCCATAATGGATTTGTGTGTAGTGCAGAAGCACAGAGATGCCAGGCCATCTGTTCATGTCAAAAAGAATAAATATTTAAATTATAAATGCCTTTGCTTTTTCTTAATACGGGACATTAGTGGAACTATTCTTAGATGTGTCAAGATGTTCACAGCACCAGCTTGCAACAAGGTCTGGGAGAGGCATTTAAATATGCAAACTTACAAGTATATTCTTAACAACAAGATCTGTCCACCCTTGTTTATCAAATAAAGAAAAAATTTCCATCATAATACAAGTGTTTAATTATGATTTGTACGTAAATGACTTATACAAAGTGTTGGCTTTGTGAAGAAAGGACTCTTTCAACACATTCTTCCCTCGAAGTGTAGTCTACCTTTTACACCAGCATTGTTGCATATATTTATGTAATTAAAGAAACCAAAAAGACCTCTTCTTGTTTAAACTCTTAGACTGGTGGTACAGTCTGAATGCTTTTTTTTTTTTTTCCTAACTAATACAGTTTATCGGTTAAGATGGACAGTGAATTCCTCCATCTGAAACAAGCTTTACTGCCTATATAAATCTCCTTCCAGCCACTGCTTTTGATTGGGTCTCAGGACTCTCCAGAAAAGCATCCGTGATACCGTGTTTCATGACACTTCTTGCATTGTTTTAATTCCAAATGTATACAAATGAAGTCATTTTAATCCTATAAATAATTTATTTTTAAAAAATTGTGCTGTTAACCCCTTTGCAGGGCAACGAGCTATGTGAAAAGTACAAAACTTTTTGTCAAATGTGATACTGAGAGTGCTTTTGACATAGTTCATTGGTTTATCCTCTCAACTGATAGATATACTGCGCAACGGGCAAGGCTAGAATCCATGAACCAAGCTGCAAAGATCTCAAGCTAAGTAAGGCGGAGAGAGACTTGAGAAACAAGAGAAGGAAATACTTTCCTATCCAATGGATACTCTTCAGACTAAAGCACTCTTTCTATCAAGCCTTCTAAACTGTTAAATAAAGTGTTCCAAACAAGCATTTAAACTTCATTACACAGAAGAGCAACAAGAACAGTAGCCTGCCAGACAAAAAGGCAGGAGGGAAAAATATATATACTGAGTTCAATGGTTAGCCTGAATGTAGCACAGTTCTTCACAACCGATGGGGGGGTAATTTCAACACGGTGTCCAACAAAGTTCTAAGGACGTGCTTCATCTCGACTGGTTACTATGAAGCAAAGGTGGTAAATGTTTGGCCCCAACCGGGCTTCAGAAATGGTTCTTTTTCATGACGAGCATGTCTGTCCAGCTATCAATCATGTTTGTTTGCACCAAATCCCAAGCCATTTAAAATACGACTAATTAAGTTAAACTGAAGTCGTCTGCTCCAAATTCGCCATCAACTATCCATGCTACTGCATTCCTCTGAGCAAAAACAAAAACATAGAGAGAAAGAAATCACAGCTTGAAGATCTTAGCAACAGTTCGTATTTCTATCATAAGGCAATTAATATAATGTATTTACATAGATTTTAACCGAACATGCACTAGTTAACAGATCTTATACTGTAGCTAAATTCCATGCTTAAAATTATTTATTTTAGGTAAAATTATTCATAGAAATCTAGAAATTAATTTAGCACGTTAAGTGTGGGTACTCAAAAAGCATCTGGTCCAAAAAGAAGTAACACACATTTACACAGAAGTTCTAGGGAAGTGTGCTAATTACAGAGCTGTCTTGTCACCGATTTGGGATTCCTAAGTGGTTAGGTATTATTCCATGCACCTACAGCTCTAGCAAAAGCACTGTGAGAAATCCATTTGCTGTTGGTTTGGTTTTGATGGCACTTACTAGTTCATTTTCTGGAGGAACTAAGAAAGAGTGAGCAAGCAACTCACTGGAGAAAACCAAACAAAGCCATGAGTAAAACCAACTGGAGGACAGGCTCTGACTCCTTAGGGGTGCATTCCAGGTGTTACAAACAGATTAGCCAGGCTGGTCCACCTAGTCCAAGACTAGAAGCAGATGTGTCAGAAAGCACTGCAGCAGGGAGAGGAGGTAATTCTTCCTCCAATATCCTTCCAACTTTCAGCCATTTTTACCTACGGGACATTCTGAACTAGAGGTGTTTACTTATCTAACAGCACTTAATGGATTTCTCTTTGATTACTTTGCCCAGGTTCCCCTTGAAGTCACATCCATGAGCTCCTGTGGCAATAGGATATACTATGTATCACTTGAATGTCTCCTGTAAATTCTTACTGCAAGGTTGAATACGTAATGACAGAAGCATATAAACTGCACAATAGCTCCCCAGCAGTCATCTCCTTAACAAACCTGGGGGAAGCAAGAAGGGCTGGGAACACCTGTGTGCATTTGGGTAGCAAAAAAATGAGCATTGTCTTTCTCTCCCTTGGACACGTGTAGTTACTGATGGTTAATGAAGATTCAGTTTTGTCTAGATTTTCCTAGAGGTTTTGTCTAGATTTTTCTAGAGGTTTTTTTCCCTAGAGGTTTTCCTAGATTCAGTTTTGTCTAGATTTTCCAGGGGAAAACTCTATAGACTTTGGAGATTCCTTTTGTAAGCATTACAATACCATCACTCAATTTGCAGTGTGGTTAGAATGCGCTATTTCAATTTTAGTAATATTGTACGTTACTGAACCTCAAGCATTGGAGGCAAGATTTTTAAGGAGCCTGCACAAATAAGCTAATACAATCCTAAGGGACACGACAGTTTTCTATAGGTCTTAGTGACACCAGTTTTCTATGGGGCCGTGTCAGAATAATGTTAGAAACACTGGTTGTTTCTTTTTTATTCCACAAAATGAGTAACCCAGATAAAAATCAAGAGCCATACACTAGAAAAAACAAAACAAAGCAGTGACTAATTTTTCAGTAACACGCATTTTTTTACCTTCAATATCCTGGTTGTCTACGAAAGGCGCTGGTCCCCATATCCTAACGGTGCCGTCGTCGGAGGCGCTGGCCATCATGGCCGGGATCTGCGGGTTCCAGCTCACGCAGTTCACCGTGCGCGTGTGCCCCGTCAGCTCCGCGATGGGCAGCTCGCTGCGCTTGTGCCAGATGTACACTTTGTGATCTGAGCAAAACACAGGCAAGAGCAGCGTGAGCAGCACTGCTCTGCGCACGCCCACCTGCGGAGCCAACAGCACTTCCACACCAGCTCTCACTAAAACCCACGTCAAAAACACGAGTCTCGAGCGTGCAACAGCACTAACAATTTTTCTTTTAAAAGTGATCAAAAGAATACAGGCAAAGCTCTTCCATTAAGAGACACCTTCTTTTTTGACACCTGCAAGTCTACTACACTTGGTGTTTGAAGAAAAACATTTGACTGCAATGCAAATAAGACAATACATGCCTAAAGAGAGAAACCAAGCTACTCTTTTAATTACAGGTATGGAGTTGTAATCTTATTCAAAAGGAAGACCTGCAGATTTTTTTTTCCCCTTCAAATAATTGTATTTGCAGATTAGCAAATGCATTATAACGTTGTGAGTACTAAGACAGAATAATTATAACCACCTCCTGTTGACGAGTACCAGATAAGATCACAGCTCTATAGTTTAAGAAAAACATCTGAATACTAAAAACCTGTAACACTCCAGTGAAAGTGCAAACAGAGCAAACGAGGGAGGGCAAAACATAATGGCTCAAATTAAGCTATTACTGTCTTTTACAACTAATTATTGTGTAGTATTTAAAGATATCAATTTGTACATATTAAAGTAGATGCAAATAAACCCTACAGATCCTATTTCGTGATGGGAAGCTTTTAATTACTTCTAGCAATATGCTAGAAACAGAATAGTGAACTGGTTAGACACTCTACTGCAATGTTTAGAGAGGAGTCATTCTTTATAAACAACCATATTTTAAGAATAAATTGGGGGTGGTGGGTGGTGGTGTCCCAGATGCAGACCAGCAGCCTGTAACAAATCTGTGGGATTGCCTCTCTAGGAATGTCTGTGGAATATTCCAAGCAGAGCAACATAAACTGGACAAGTATGTATTGCTAGTATTACAAAAAAGCCTAGTATTGGGGTCTAGCACATCAAATAAAAGTATTTAGATCTATTTGAAAGGCTTTGACATAGATGTCACTCTGAAGGCTCAGTAAACAAAACAAACCAATCTTCCTCTATTCCTCCTCCCAGCCCCTTATAAAACAAACTTGCTCTCTGACCTCCCTGCTAGAAAAGCATCATGGAACCACGTGGTAACTCCCTAGTCTTGTGCTGAACCAGCTCATTTGAGGGTACCGCCTTCACACGTGGCTGTGTTGATGCAAATGTTCTGGCTGTGCTTATATTCCACTTAGGATTTCAAGGGGACTACACATCCATGCCATTCACCAAACGACACAATTCACACACTGGACACACAAGCCTCTGCTCTGTCAGAGAACCAAAACCTAAACACAAAGCAGTACTTTGGTGTTGTCAGAATGCCTGTACTTTGGTTTGGAAAAAACAAGATAGCTACAGCAAGGCAGCAGTCAATTCCCCTCTGAGACCTCCATTTTCTTCCTATGGATGCAACTGTCAGAAAAACCCCTGCCTAGCTGACAGCACTAAGAGGTTATGACAATGTGATCAATTACTTTCTAAACCAGGCTATGACAATGTGACCTGTTATTTTTGTTTGCTTTTTTAAAAAGAGTCTTTCTCAGTAGCCACATTTGCAAAGAGGCAGCAGCTTCAGACAGTTCAAATCTAAAGAACCATCAGTTTCAACTACAGTGGTTTTTAAACAATGAAGACAACAAAAAGTCAAACTGGGGAGAAAAAAGGACTGGTACACTACAGTATCTACACCCACGCACGGTTATGGCTAAACAAATCCTGAATTTTCAGGCACGCAGGTCTCAAACCAAGGAGCTTGTCTAGCCACGAGAAGAGGTTCACACTGGATTGGAGGACTGGAGGTGCTGTCCTGCAGTCATATTCCACTGGATATAGTTAGAGGGTAAAACTTGGTTTTATTTTAGACATATTTTGTATTTTCCAAAACCAGAGGATAGTAGGAAATGCCTTGGCCAACCTTGTTTCTTAAGAACTATGAGTTCCACAGTACTCACAGTAATTTGTTTACATATTACAAGTGTAATTCTTAGCCCTGCATAAGCTTGAATTTTAAGTGACCTCCAAGGCAGGTGATGGCACTACACCAGTGACAGAACTGAACCAATTTAACACATAAGCTTTCAACAAATTTCTACTCTTGCCACAGACAGCTGAAAAAAAATATACCACAAAGCCTTTAATCACCAAGAAACCCTACCAGACTATGTCAACAACTACTTAATTTGAGACTCCTCTGTCTGTAATTAAAATGATTCTACTGAAATTAAAATAACCTCACCACACCTGCATCTTCAACAGGCAAATGAAGCTGTTATTCCCCAGAAGTATTTTTTATTCAAACCAGAAGTCTAAATATCATACCACAAAAAGAAAAATCCTCAAGAACACCCCACCCACTTCTAATTAAAACTGTGCAGATGCTTTTGCTTTAGAGGAGGAACACAAAAGAGTCATTAATGCGTTCTACCTCTGCCATCCTCTCAGAAGATTCTTTCTGCCAGCCCACAATTACTTCTTGAAGTATGCCACAATCTCAGAACACCTCAAATTTATTTCATGAGCCAGTTGGCTTGCTTTTATAATGTTGTTGTTAGCAACTGTCATCTATAAAATGAAGGTATAGCAAGGATACCACGTTCTAGTTTTCTGCACAAAGGAGAATGGTGTTACCTTCACTGCCACTCGCAATGAAATCTTCATTATGACCTCCAAAACACGAGTGAATTGTGTAAAATCCTTGTGTAACACCTTGATACTTTCTCACTAAAACTCTGTCTTGTAAGTCCCATAAGTGAACTCCCTGGAAATACAAAATATAAAGATAGTTGTTCTATCATCAAACATTATTAATGGCATTCTTCTGAACAATGAAAAAAGATTACACATGAAAGTACTTTAGAGCCAACTTCAGTACTGTTAGGAGGTGAAAAGAGTAAAGTTGTATCAAATTACTAAACTAAACTTTCAGCCTTTGGTCCCTTCCTCTCTGAAAGCTCTTACTCTTACCCAAGGTTTCAAAAGCAGAAATAGATAAATAAAATCTATTTTATTTATCAGACATGTTAACCTGCCACAGCTCTTGCTGTACCTGGCTTCTCAAGGCAATTTCACAATATGAAACTCTTGACTATAAATCAGTACCCAAAAAAAAAAAAAAAAAAAATCAGGTCTCAAGAATAAGATTGCCTTATTGTCAGAGAATTCCATGCTGTATTTATGAATATTAAGGCCTTCATATTACATAATATACAGTCAGTTAATATCAAACATTCCAACTCACATCTAAATATTTAAAAATAGGTAGCAGTTGCAAGCAGATTTATTTCCATTTCTTTCCAACATCCCCAACTCACCTGAGTTGCTACATTTAACAAAGCTAAACGGCCATTTTTTGAAATAGTAAACGACATAATAGGGTGATCCTCTTGTACTCTGTAAAGATAAGACACAAGTGTCAAGATAACCAGATAACGATGAAACACCAAGACAAAAGGCATGTGCTGTCTCTGCAGTATTATCAGGGAAAAACAGTTTGGAATTTGAAGTTAGGTATGACTCTATACATCAATACAAGCCAGGTCTGCAATAGTTCCTTATACATATGCCAAATACCAAGACTAAAAGGGACTTCAGACCTCAACTCCAACTCCTAAATTCAAGGCAGAATCTACTAAAATATACCAGGAATTGAGAGGACTACAAGTACTTGTGATGGTAGAAGTGCCAAAACATCCACCAGAAACTTACTCTAGTTCTTAGAAAGTTATTTCTAATACTTGATCTAATGCTGCTTGCTGAAACTTGCTCACTAATTCTTGTCCCATGTTGTTCTTATCTTCTTTTAATATTGAGAGCACTAAGTAATTTCCCATCCCCCTTCCTCAATTTTCTTCTGACACTAAGAAGCAGGAATTCAGAACCAAAAGAGGTAGTTACATGTTCCTGTCTGTGAGATCCTCAAAGTTATAACCCCGAATTCGCTGGTGTGTGTCCGACGCTAGAACAGTTTTCCCATCACTCAAGCACCAAAGGCATTGTACTCTCACCCCTTCCCAGGAGTCAAGGAGATTACCATCTAAATCCTGAGCAGAAGGAAAAAAACAACAAACAAACATTGAACCATTAATCTCAGGTTTCTGAGGAGCTCTGACACAAATAAAAATACTTTTCACTTTCTATTCAGACAATTGCTACAGAAAACAATCTTACCCTTTATAAAGGAGGGCTTAATGAATTAGGAGTTGGTTGTCTTAACCAAGGGCTTTTGTAGGAATCTGCCCTGGAGAGCAGAGAATCCCTTCAGTCACTTATTTTCTCATGCATGACACGTGCTATCTGCACCCCATCACTGGGCTGACCTTCACAGTGAGGCTTGCATACTACATTATTCTGGGAACCAGTTGAAAAAATAATCAAGAATATGGTGAGACTGTGGAGCACCAGCCCAAACTAGTACTAGTTACTAGTCAAATAACAAGGGTTTCAAATTTCTGTTTTCACAAAGCAAAGACAGCATGCAAAAACTAAGAAATATGTAGTCAAAATTCTATGGAATAAAAACATTTGTAGACAAAAATACTGTTTTCTATTAGTGTTTTCTTCTGAAGCAGCTAAAAAAAATTCCAGACCACAAATCCTCCTTGAGGCAGACCGAAGATGCTCAAACCCTTCAAACTGCTCCATGCAGAAGTGCTGCTGAAATACTTGCATTAATGTATTGCTTCTTTGAATTACAAAGGATCAGAGGCTTCAGTGTACACACACACAAAAAACCTGAAAAAACATCGACCAAACTTTAATTTCTTGCTTTGCTTTCAATGGGGCAGACGCAGAGAACTTACACACTGATAGAACTGTCCACGCTGCCCTCCCGTTACAAAACGTTTCCCATCAGGATTCCAGGCCACGCTTGTTAAACTGTCTTCATGAGACTGGCTCATCTTTGTCCTCAGCTCCCCAGTCTGGAAAATAAACAAAGGCAGCAAGGCCTTATACCAGAGCCCTTTCCCAAAAAGGCCCTGGTAATTTTATCTGACATGAGTAGTGTTTGGAAGTGTATATATTTCAACACATTTATTAAAAAGCAACACAAATTTATGAATAATGCATAAAAAGGCACAACTACTTTAGCATCTCCAGTGGATCTGGGCTTGATTTGGGAAAAGTTCTTTTGTCTCTCAAATCAAGAGAGATGGAATAGCTGGTGTGTCAGACAACTAAAAGATTTTGAGTAAAGAGTGGAATGAAAAGAAATTACATGAACAAGCCAAGAGAGTGACAAGCACTAGCAAATGACAAAAAAACCAAAACACTGAAAGAAAGGAGGCAAGAAAAGACTAGAAGAAAAAAGGCGACAAAATACATTTTAGTAAGAAGTTAGGATTATCACAGCAGTTAGAATCTTTTCCTCCCTGAGCTGAAGTTCTCCATGCCAAGATTTAGTTTTCATGCCAGCGTATAAAGCTACCGTTTCACAAGACAGAACACCAATGAGTGGCATTGTCAGTAGTGCTCTTCACTGAGCCAATTTAGTCAATTAAACAGAAGAAAAGTGTTCCAAGGGTGAAGAGAGGCAATGTTTTTGTTTTAGGAAACTAAATTAGTTCAGAGTCCAAGGCAGCACAAGGAAGTCTATACAGCTCTCAACAGAGGCAAGGGAAGCTTTTATATCAACTCAAGTGCCCATAAAATTCAACAGCAGAAAGTGATTTTCAAATTCATGGAGGAAATGGCAAAATGCCCTAGTGCCTGACAGAAAGATGAAGTTTTGAAATAATAAATTTAGGCCTCTGTGGATCTTTCATTAACATGACTGGGAAGGTTACATGAAGTAAAATAGTTTGCAACTTTTACTTTTGCTACTTGTTAAAATCACCAATGAGCAACTGCTTCCCTTTGCTAATTCTGTCCTCTGATTCTCTTGATTCATTTGCTGTCCTTCTCTTCAGGATCTCTCTGAGGTCCTATGCATTTATGCCATCCCTTCTCAGACATGATCAGTAACCACATACACCTGAATCACTGCACTTAATCCCAGACACTTAGACTTGGACTCCAATTTCAGTTCTGTCCAAAGTGCAAACAGAATTTGAAGGCTGCCATAATTATTTTCTCAAATTGAGAGGAGGGCAGCAAGATCAGCATCTCTTCTTTATACTCCCACCTTGGCACGAGTTTGCAGCAATTACTTCTTTCATGCCTGAATTATTCAGATACTGAAACAAAAGCAGCAGGCTGACCACCAAGTTTTATTTTTCCCTCTTAGCCACCACTTACTTGTACATTCCAGAGCCAAAGCTCAGAACAATCATCTGGGCCACAGGCAACAAGGTAGTTGTCATCTGGACTCCAGGCAATGTAGGAGACCCCATACGCGTGACCTTCTAACGTCTTAAGTAGTTTTAGCTGGTGAGTGTCCTGCAATAACAGAGGTGCTCTTGAGACAATGCAAATGAACTCCCACCGCATTTCACATTTCCACACCATCCATCTACAGCATGACAGGTTTGCCAGTTTAAAGAGCCAGAAAATGAAAGCTCCTAAGTTTCAACCTCCTAAGTTTCAACCTTCAAAACAAGAACACTCAGAGGTATTTTTGTTCTAATCCCCATGATTCTGAACATAAAACTCATGAAATACCACTGTGTATAGAGTTTTACATTACATTACACTTGCTTTAGTACAGAAGACTTCTGCAGTGTCAAGTCTTTCTATATCTACTGGAATATGAAAATACTATTATCTATATTTTACAGAATTAAGTTACTTTCTTAAAAGTAAAGCCATGTTGGAAGCCTGTTATGGTTAAACAGAGAACCAAGACCTTCACAGATGCTGACAAGGAAAAACCTTGAAGTGCCAATATTTTTATAAGCTGACGTGTATCTTGTGTGTGCTGCTCAAGAAAGGAGATTTACAGAAAGATATTTTTAAAAACTTCCTTCAGAGGTGTTCTTATTTCAGAAGTGTTGCCTACAGCAAGCTGTCTCCTGCCAGATTTAGTGAATGAAGCATACTTGGCACATGCAGCATCTTGTATCATCTCTATATTACAACTGTTTTACTGCTGCCTCGTCAGAGGAACTTGACTTTCAAGAAGCTTATAAAAATAAATAGTACAGCTAGATACTGTGAAACAACCACACACTGGCTTCCTAAATACAGAAACATGCTTCAGTACAGTATTAGCACTGACTTTTGGCAACAGCATACGTACACACAAGTAGATCAGAGCTTGCTAAAACGCTGACAATAATTATTTTCAAGCCTCTTGGAAAGGGCAATCAAATTGTCCTCCCTCCACCCACCCTCCCTCAGTTTTTTCCATGCATGGCAGATGTTTATATCTCCAATTTCTTTTCAAAAAGAGTGACTAATCTGAAAATATAGCTTGATTTCTCTAATTGTCCCTTCTCTTTTTTTCAGTATTAAACAACAGAGCACTTCTTGATTCTAAAGAGAAAGACCAGAGGAAGAGCAATATGAAGGACTGCTTCCTGGGATCAGCTGTGAGGGCTTTGGTGACTCTCAGCCAGCCTGCAGCACTGGGGGTTCTGCTGGCTGGAAAAAGTAAATTCCTCAAAAGAAAGTGAGCTAAGAATAATCTTCAGTGCAGAGAAAGAGGGGCAAATGAATAGACCTCCTCAAGACCCCTTTTCCATTCTAATCATTATTCCACTGCTGTGTCTGTAGCTGAAGTGATTTTCAAGGAAACTGAGTCATGTCTGACATCATCTCACATCCTGGAGCTTGTCTGGAACAGATACATTTCGTTTTACAACAGGATTAAAGCAGCCTGTCACTTCAGCATATCTGAAACTCATGAGAAATAAGATACATAAGATATTCCTCTTCTAATGATAGAATCCTGTGGCTGTTACTATCTTCCATACTGCTCTCATACTTCCCTCCAAATACCATAAAGCTGCTATACCATGCTCTAAAGCAGCAGTCAGTGGTATTTCAGGCAAACATCCCCAAATGTAGTCAACCTGCCTCCCACCCATCACCAAAAGAAATCTCAGCACTTCTATCCCTTACATATAGCTTCCCATATTTCTGTTGTGTATGACAAGCAACTATTCAGACATCAACTCAAGTCTGCAGCAGAGTTTCAGTCCTTGGCTCAAACGCCAAAAATCTGTCAACGGTTTTCAGAAAATGCAGAAGGGATTTTTGTAAGGAGCCAGTTAAAGGAGAACTCTTAACGAAGAAGATGTATGTTAGACAAGGTGATGCACAGAGTGTGCTTATCCTTTGTGCTCCATAGAGATTCTGCCACGCTTCCTGACAGTCAAATAATGCATCCCACACAAACCTAGTCAACTCAAGACTCTACTTAATGCTGCAGAGTCTGCGTTAGAACTTTGAAATTAGCCCACGAAGATGACAACAGAAGCATAGGTTAACAGAGTCTAGACATGTAGCTGGGTCTTAGAAAAGAAACAAGAAATTCAAAGTATGAAATTAAGAAAACACACTGCAGCAGTGTCATTACACTTCAAGAGGGTCGATGAAGAAAAAAGAAATGGAGAAATGAAGGATTCTCACACACATGAAGTGTGTGTGGAAAAATCAAACACTGTTCATCTAAAACAGTGCTCTCCCAGACACTGCTGGATGGATGTTGCCATGTAGTTATCTGCAAACAGATGAGAATAATTCTGTATACCTAAAGCCTTGAAAATCAAATTAAATTTACGGGTCAAAAGACATTGTCAACTGCTACAGGAAACGTGAGTAGCATGCTCTGGCAAACATGGAAGTTAATAATAATTTGATGTGGCCTAATGCTATCTAGGTATCCACCTGCTTGAAAGGGTTTCAGGGTTTTTTTTAAAGCACTCAAAAAAAGAGAGGAACCAATAAAACTCTACAAAACTGCTTTCCCTTTAACTATTTTTTAGAGATTTTTATTCTTTAGCAACCCTTGGTCAAAAGGGTTGGTCTAAACACAAAACATTTATTTGGTTTTACTAAGCAGCTATTAGCTAACAATTCATTTTAAGATGTGCTAATCAAGATGTTTGGTATTAAAACCACTCAATATAAAAGGAAGACGTGCATCTACAGTCAAGTGACAAGTTAACAGCAAAAAACACTTGATCCTTAATTTACCTGAATTACTCTATTAAAAAAAAAAAACTAAACAAACAAAATACAGATTATTTCCAAACTAAGTAACAGAAGTCAGCTTTGCTGCTATGCAGCTCTTGGCCCAGAGCACACTGGCCCCAGTAACACACAAACCACAGCAGTTCTTATGCCTGAAAAAGTCATGGCTCCTGCTGTTAGTTCTGGGGCTACATAACAACTATGCACATGGAACAGGGCTTTAAGTCCTCCCATCATTTTAACAGCAAAAGGGACTCAGACTATATGGCTTCCTAACCTGAAGTGAAAAAAAAGAAGAAACTCAGGTCTCAAATCCTACAAAACACCAGTATGGAGCTGCAAAAACCTTTCATTTTCCATCTCGCATACCAGCCTGCAGCTGGTGGTTTAAAAACCATAAGGATCTTACTTTTTGATAGTGTTTCACAAGCACTAGCAACTTCAAATGTTGTGTATGTTTAAGTTTATTCACAATCTTCAACTGTTATGAAATACATGGACATACTTTCATAATCACTTCTATGAGTCAAAACAGGCTTAGATTCATCAATCAATAAATCTCCTCATTTATATACGAACAGATGTGTAGGAAAGATGTAGAAACATCCTACAGCTACAAGATTTACAAGACTTCTACATCGCAGGGAATGGGATGTAAGAGGGCTACAGTCCATGTCAGCCTGTCCTACAAGAAGCACACCATCCTAGCAGGAGAAAGCTGAGAGAGAAGAGACAAATCATACACATTTTCACACTTTGCACACTTACTGGATCAACCTGCCATATAATAACAGTTGTGTCCTTAGATCCTGTTGCTAATTTAGTGCCGTCGTTGGAGAATTTACAGAACCACACTTCGTTACAGTGCTCCGTTAGGATCTGCTGGGTATAGCATGGGAACTGTTTCCTGGGAAAACAGAGGGATGCATTCACAGATTAGTAAGAAAGCAATAAGATTTTTTAAAATCAAGCTATTAAAAAAAACCCAGTCAAACAAAAACCTTATTTAAAGGCATGACCAGACAACTTAGAAAACTCCTCTATGAACAGCTGCTTCAAATAAGTACAAAATGAAGTGTCCTATCTGGCAGCAAGCTCACACCATCAAGTCATCATAATTAACCATAAGAACAAAGAACTGTTCTTATTTCACTCACGTGATTTGTTATGTTTTCATGTAACTTGGAATAAAACTGACCTCATTAGGAGTATAACAGCTTGAGTTATTATTTATATAGTATTTATTACTATATCATTTTCTATTGTATAGAAAATACTATCGTATAGGTCTCTTTGAACCATAGGTGCAATGTTTTTACTCATGAGGTTTTTGTAGGTATCCAACTCACTTAGCTGTATCTTGCTAAGAAATGATTCCTACATAAAAGTTCCTTTTCCTGAATGTGACCGTGCAATAAATTAGATGTTCCTTTGCCTTTGTTTTATTTTTCACCATCTTACAATATCTAAGCAAAACTAGCAAGATACCATTGAGCTTTCAACTTGAACAGCTCTCCCTCACAAAATCTACACTATTTTGTAAAATGTTATGTTTATCAAACAAAATATTACATGATAAACTACTGAAGAAGATTCAAACATTCCTCTAGAGCCAATATTTAATATTCTAGTTATGCACTGAGAAAAAGCTAACACTCAAAATATTAAATTAGGTGAGAACTGGAGACAAGTTTTATTTGATTTAAATCTTGCCTACAAGCTCTCAAATAAGAATTTCAGAGCTAAGATAAAATAAATGTAGGCTTTTACAGCAGATGTCTCTATTTCAAAGTAATACTGCAAGAAGAACAAGTTCATTGTTCAGATGCACTAAAAGATAGTCTCTAACCATAGACATTTTTTCTTCAACTGCAGAGATGCTGAAGTAGTTTAGTCTTAGGCTGAGTTTTTACAGCACCCAGTGCAACAGGGCAACACAACTCCGATGGGACACAGTGGAACGAAGGGAATGACAGGGCCCTTAAATGTACAGTTGTATTTATCACTGGAGATAAACTGGCTTAAAAAAAA
>VZRQ01000715.1:378836-483040 GCA_013397975.1 Machaerirhynchus nigripectus
TTTTTCTCCACCCCCTTCCCCCCCGTTTTGTTTTAGAGGAGGATGGAGCACATAGTCCAGATCTGAATAATAGGAAGGAACTCTCATTAAGGGCCTGGGTTATTTGATAGTAACCATGTGAGGCTGCTTCGGCAGAGCTGTAGTACTACAAAATATTAGAGAAAATCCTCGAGAGATGGATTAGCAGTCAAAGCTGCATGATGAAGGTAATTAATTGTTTGATTCCCTATCAGGTGTGTATACTTTCCCTTTTCTTCAGCACCAGATTTGAGGTTACTGGAAACAAACCAACTAAAAACAAAGAACAAAGGAAGATAGAATAATTTAGAACAATGGCATTTTCCACAGTACCAGCTAAATAAATGCTTGAACAGGCACCTGGATATGCTTGCAACTTCCAAAAAATTAGATAAGGATGAAAGATAAGCACCTTCCTTGAACAGCACTTCTAGAAATTATTCAGCAGATAGTAAGAAAATTACACCGGTCTGTGATTCTGTCACTTCATGTGGAGGAGGATGGTCAGTATTTTAGTAGAGGAGTGGAATATGGAAAACCAAAATTTGGCTGGAGTTGCAAGTGAAGGACATGAAGGGCAACATAAAGAGCTTTTACAGGTGAATTGGCAGCAAAAGGAGGACAGGGGAAAATGCTGGCCTGCTGCAGAACTGGGTGATTGAACTGACCATAAAGGTCAAGGAAAAAGAAGACCTCTTTCATCTTGGACTTTGCTTTGAAAAACACCTTTCCACATCTCCTAAGCTTCTGTGGGCTGGTATCAGGGTTTGGGCAGAGGAGGGAAACTACCCACAGGAAGCCCACTCTGTCAAACTGGGCATATACAAGCCCACTGGACCACATGGCACTCATTTGAGTGTTGAGGGAGCTGGCCAGTTTTATTTTGTGCTCACACCCTAAGAGCTGAACGTCCATGGCATTTAGAAGACTGCAGGTGATTGAACAAAGGCTAATATTACAAGTTCAGTTGTGTCTGGCCCAGTGTCACTGACTTTGGGCTCAGTGAGCAAGGGGAAAGCAGAGTATGCCATTTAAGCTTGTCTTTATTAGGGCTTTTGGTAGACTTCCTCAATAACCTGATAACTGGGAAGATGTGGGTGGGGTGGGCAGGCTGTGTGTGTGGAAAACTGGCTGTAGCACCAGGTTGGAAGGGTAGTGTCTCATTGGTTTAGGTCTTGACTGATGCCCCGTTAGGAGGGGTCAGGGATCAATACCGGAGCGAGTCTTGTTTGACAAGTTCACTGCGCAGGGGGTGGTACAGAGTGCCCCCTCAGCAAGTTTTCAGCTGATCCCCATGCCAAGCTGGGGAGATCAATTGATACACAGGAGGCCACAGCTGCCAGCCAGAGCAGGCTTGCCAAGCTGCAGGAGCGGGCCAGTGAGAACCTTGTGTTGGTCAACAGAGACAAGGACAAAGTCCTGAATGTGGGACAGACTATCCTCATAGGATGCTACTGGCGGAGAACCAGCTGGCTTAGAAGTAGCCCAGCAGAAGAGGGCCTGGCCATCCTGGTGGACAAAAGAAGTTCCTCGTGGGATTTCAACACCTGCAGGGCTGCATTATCCATATACCCAGCAGGTACAAGCTCTGTGTGCAGCACTGGTGAGGCCACACCTGATACACACTGTCCAGTTTGGGAGCAGCCTGTTCAGCAGAGGCTGCTGAGGTGGTAGGGGCTGGAGCACGTGCTGCGTGAGGAAGTGGGTTCGGCCACACCAGGATCTAATTGCAATGTGCACCTTCCCAGAGGGAATTATAGGGAAGATGGCACAAGGCTTCTCTCTGAGATGGTCACCAAGGGGATGAGAGACAAAAGTGAGAAGCTGCACCCAGAGGTATTCCAATTGTATATAGGAAAACAAGAGTTTAAAGTGAGAGTGGTCAAGTAGCACAACACTTTCCCTGAGTGGCTGTGGATTTTCCATCACTGGAGACAAAACTAGACAGGAAAAGGCTTTGAGTAACCTAGTTTATCTTTGAAGATAGCTGTGGAGGGAGCGGGAGGTTGAACCAGTGACCTGCAAAATATCTTGCCCAACTTTAATTTTGCTGTGATTATAAATATAGTTTCTACAGACTATCCTTATGTTATGGGGGAAACAGTGGTGGTGACTTGATAATTGTCATGTCTCAGGGGTTACAGATACTATATCCCAAAGCTTCTGTACAGCCATCATGTTGCTTTGTAGCTGAGCTTGCATGGTGAGGATAAGGGCAGTAGTGCTGTTGTTGCAACCTAATTAAATATTAGGTAGTCACACAGTGTCTTCTGTCCACCAAATTCAGGTGCGTACACAGATGTTGACCTCTGCACTCTCCTGGGTAAGCACAGCATGGTGTGGTCACAAAAATAAATGTCAGAGAGTGCTGAGGATCCCATGTGGTACAGAACATCCTGTTTAATACAGGGTGTGTCCTGTTATTACATGGTCACTGCAGTTTCTCGTAGGAAGAGCACACATGGCATGGTTTCCCCTGTACCTCCGTTGCCATAGGTGTCTTTCTGGATGTGCAGCCCGCCATGTATTGGGAGAACTCGGACCTCCCTGTAAGGACAGGTAAACCACGCATGTGCAAGGGGTGTGATGCCAGACTGGTACTTACTGTGCAACTTCTCTGAGCAAGACAGTATTGCATATGCTGTGAATCTGACATGTCAGACTTGCTTTGCATGCAGGACTTATCTGTCTGGGACTATCCTAGATATCACCTTGCAAAATCTATGTATGTATGCTGTGATGTAGCAGTCATTTTCAGATATATTCGTAAGTTACGCATGGCCAGGATTTGGAAAGACAGTAGGCCACCATGGCAGTGCTTCAATGGACTTGAAATGGACAGAATACCAGCGTGCTTGGATTTTTCTTTATTTTTCTCCACATCTCAATAGGTGTAAATGTTCACTCTAACACTTACGAAACCCCCTTCTGACCACTGTGTGCAGCAGGAGCTGGCAGATATTCCACAGAAAAGCCAGTCACTGATTTTGTTCCATGAAGGTTTCCAAGCTTGTTGTTTCTTGTGGTCGATGTTGCTTAGTATCAGTGTGTCGATTTCATGTCCAAGTCTCAGATGGGTTATCGGTGTTTTTATGTGAGATTAGATTTGTCCTTCTATTGTTGCAGTTATTTTACTTTTCCTACTTGAGGGCTGCCCGCCTGCCTTTTACTTCTTGCTGGCTCTCAAGGCAGTTGTTATTTCAGGCTTGTTAATTGTGTCTGCCAACTCCCACATAGCTCCTAGAGCCTAACCCTGACTGGGGTAACACACCACCTTCTATTGCCTCTCCTTGGAACTAGGACCTGTCTCTCCCAGAATGACATGTGCACTTGGCCTTTCTCTAGGCAACTTCAATGAGCTCTCACACCTGGAACTAAACATTCAAGACCAGGCATGTAGACTATAGTATCTCATATCCACTCTGGAATGGGCAGAGAGGGGAAATTATTACGTAATCACCAGAAGATTATATCTAAACATTAAGCTTGTGAATAGCTCCTTGGAGCCCTGGGATTACTTACTAATTTTTTCCCCTTCTTAATCAGGAATATATGGTTTTCCAAGTCCGTGTTTAAAAAAGCAAGCGAACCAGACCTTCCTTCCTTTGGGCAAGAGATTAAAGGCTAGTGTCACAAGAATGTCATTGCACTATTTAAGTGCCCCTTATTTTAAGGGAAATCATTAGTTTTTCTTGTAACTGTATCTTTACTTAAAATGCAGCTTTCCATACAGGCTTCCCCATCCTTGTTGGTGCATGGTATTTACATCAGAAATAAAGAGCCACAAAATGAGAGAAAAGATTCCTTTGTGTGGCTCCATACATTTATATAGTAAAAAGTCTTCACCACTTCATCTAATCTGTTTCCTGGTGCATCAGCTCTGGCACTTGCTCTCAGACTTAAGACATCATGAAGTTTCAAATAGCTACTCTGATAAAGAACCTAAGACGCCACCACTAGTCCAGCACAGAAATACTTTTTCTGCATGCTTGAAAAAGGGTGTTGTTCCAGAACTAGACTTGGCTGAGATGCAGGAGTGGGAAAGAGCATTGCACAGTATTGAAGACTGATCACTCAGGTTTTCAGAAGGACACTCATGCAAGACACAAGCTCTGTCTGAGGCTAACACCAGGCAGTAAGATGCTAAACCCATGTGATCCAATGACCTTTAAACATTACATTTTGATTTCCAGAAGAGTTTCTTCAGATCCTTTTCCAAAGGCACCTAGTATCAGAGTGTTTAGGTTTTTTTGTCTTTGACTAATATATTTGGGTCTTTTGTACTAAACCAACCTGATTTCTCAAATTGAAAGTGTAACATTAACCAAATTTTCTATAATACTTGGGGTTTTTTTGAAGAGGGTACCATCTGTGGAATATAGGCAGAGATTGTTTTTTACTGAGGCATGTTTGGAGCAACTAATACACCTTATTTGAATCTTTGCCTCATAAATAATATAATAATTTCAAATACATGCAGATTAAACCTTTATGCTTTTGTGGCTTCTCTCTTAAAGAAGAGCGCTGAGAGGGTTTCTGGAGCATGGTGTAGTCGGTAGGAGTTACTGACATTCACTTGGCTGCATTCCTCATCACCAGTTGGACTAATGGGCAGGACAGCCTAGATATTGTCATTCCTATTTTTATCCATCAGGACAAGATGATACAATAGACACAATTACATCTGTAGAATTTTCGAGGTAGTTCCTCATTTTCTATAAATACCAACACCTTCTTTGTACGTAACTCAGATTTAATAACGCTTCTTCAGAGTGCCACATCTGAGCGAGGAGTGTGTCCTGCTGGATACTGTCAGTGCTGGGAGGCATGGTGGGAAGTAGTTCCAGCTGGAAGGAGGAAAGGGGAGTTTTGTAAAATTAGGATCAAAGGCTTGGTCTTTTAAATTTTTCAGTGCATGCATAGACATACTTCTGTGGGCAGTACTGTTTACTGCGTTTTCACAGTTGGAACCTGGTTTTATGAATTATAACAAATCTGTCACCTCGAAGTAACTAATTATATTGCACACTGTGGCCTCTCAAAACTTCACAATGCATCCTGAAATGAGCTCAAGCTTTCTGTCCTAAAAGACAAAGACTCCTCTCCCTGAAGCTAAAAGAATACCCATGTGTTGTTAGGAATCCCCTGCCAAAGATGTGTGGTGCCAAAGACACAGCTGAACAGAACTAATTTCATTTTGCCAGGAGCATTGACACAAATGCAAAGTAGGTAGCTTGATGAATCTGCTTTGCTGTTACTATTGTAACAACAGTATTAGCAGGGAAACCTTGATAGAACATTCTTTTTGAAAAACATAGTTCATGGGATTAATCTAGGCTGACTTTGTACATCTCTAAGTTAAGCAGTTGGCCCAAGCTATTTTTCTAGGCTTCCTCTGGAGAGGTGGAGGCACCCACAAAGGTGATTCATCCCAGATCCTTATCATAGGATGGGATGTGTTGCTTTCTGGTGTCTCGGAGTGACACTGGGGGAGCCCAGTCCAGCTGCATTGGAGTGTATCACTAACTCGTAGGTGAGTAGAGTTAAAAGAGTTGAATTCTGGCCTACATTCTACCACTGTGATTGTAAATCTGGAAATTCAGTGTCATGTTGGGTGAGAGATGCCAATGTGCCATTGACAGCCACAGTGAGCTGTGGCAGTGGAACACTGGTGTTCCTGGGAGGCCAGCCTGTGGGCTCCTGGATTATGGAGCTGTACCATCACATCCCTCCTTGGTGATCTGTTACCATCTGTCCTCAAGGGTCATAATGGTTCCTAAGACTCTGCTGTGGGAGGAAACCAGCCAGCCAGGGATGCTCAGGCCAGTATTGAGAGGTCACCTGAAGAAGCAGAAGGTCTCCAAGGACGTTACCAGGGAGGATCTAAGGGTGACCTTTGGGAATCTCTGAGGGTCTAGACCACATCTTATCTTGAAGCTGCTCCCAGAGCTCTCTATCCTCTTGGTTCTACAGGGTATGTGTCTTGTGACTCTTGGGCCTAACTAGAGCCTATGTGCAGTTCATTAGATAGTACAGGGAAGGCACCAATGCTTAATCAATTTTGTTACTTTAAAAATATGCACACTATTAAAATTATTATAGAAATGTTATCAGAGGAACAAAAAGCAAGGTGAAAGCTTAAAAACTTTTACTGATTAAATGCAGTAAGCATTCTGTATATACAAAACTGACAGCAGTTTCTCTTTATTCCCACAATCTCTTATCCTTTGTAAAAATAAAGAAGAAATACAGGTGTCCCATCTCGAAAATAAAGCCTTTTCAACAAAACTCTAAAATAGGCACTTCTGTTCACTAAACCCGTTCATTTTTAATATTAATTTTTATGTTTTATAAGGTCAGTTACCCCGTAACACATACTTTCATGCCTTCAAAAATATTTTGATAGCATTATTTCAATACTGAGAAGAGACTTAGGGTCATCTACTTCATTGCTAAAAATGCTTGACCATGCAGATATTCTAAAATGTCTGGTATGAGCACATTACGATTTCACTGAAATCTTATGAATTATTTGATGCTAAAACATCCTTAATCTGTCTTCTACACAGAACTAATGTATTAGTATACATCTTACCTTTAAAATTTATTAACTATTAATATTTTATCAATATTTTGTCAAAATATGAATAATGTTAATGAAACACATTGCAAATATTACATGAAAAATAAGACTATGCTACTTCACATATGTTCTAAAGTTTGTCATAGAAATAGCAATTTCAGTTAGCTATGCCTTTCAACACCTTTGATGGTTTTTATCATTTTACCTAGATAACATGAATACCTATAAACATTCATTTAAATTGTAAATAATTTAATGTATGGAACTAACCCTATGGATATTCGGTCTGGATTTTTTCAGCTACAGATACTGTGAAGACAGTAAATTGAGGCGGATTCAGATTGTCAACAACTGCTTCCATGACTTGGCTTTTGAAACAAGTCTTGATGGATAATATTGCATAGTTATTACACTATCAAGCATTTTCAAAACATAATTAAGATACTATTTTCTTTTAATGAAACCTTCTAGAATGCTCAACCTGCTGAATTTTACATTGGACCTTTGTATTCCTTAGGGAATAACACTAGTGATGTTTCAAAAAGGAGCATTTTCAGGGGCAAGGCAATATAAAGCCTCTGAGATGGGGAATTTTTGCTGCTTGGATAAACATAATCAAAAATAGATAGAATAGTAGAAATCATGTCTTCTGGGGTGTTCAACCTGTGCTGACTTACGTTTTTCGTTTCATGATCAATGGATGTATATCAGTCTTGTCATTTCTAAAGATGTTTTCATTAAGGGTTTTCAAGTTCCAACTATCATTTTTATTTGTCATTACATTGGGTTTCTCTTTGTACAGATCAGGCTGAAAATTTTTGTTTCAGTTTTTTCAAAGGTATTCATAGGGAGGAAAGAGGATTGTTCTGAGTGACACTGGCATGCAAATAAATAACACTGAAACTTGGAAGAGTGTTAATTAAAAATTACTATAACCTGACTGACCTGACTTGGCATCATGGTATCTTGCCAAACTGGCTCTTTATTCTTACGCGTGTCTGATTTGTGTTTGTGGTGTGAAGCTAATGAGCTCATGGAATTGTTTGGCCTAATCCTGCTCTCTTTACACCGCAGAAGTTTTATGTGAGGAAGAACAAGGAATATCAGAATGAGGTTCTCTGGGTATGACTTGTGGTGATTAACCCAAGTAATATTTGGTATAGATTGCTATTTTAATAAGTTCAGGTAGATGACGTATTGGGCCTGTTGTTTGTTTACCTAAATGAGATTTACATTGTTTTAAGACTGGCTTACACCTGTGTGCAAGTTCTACTGGCTTCAGAGCACAGTTTTTGTGATTCTTACCTGTGTGGGGCCACATAGGTTACACTGAAACAAATTAAAATGTGTTTAATTATCTAATTAATCAACAACAACATAACACTCAGTTTGCTGTGACTTCTGATCACATTGCCATCATTTTAGCTCTGCAGAAGAAGAGCAATTTGGGTGGCTGTGAGCAAGAAGGATTAGAATCTGACCTAGAGAGGTCCCTCAGTTAAAAGAGAAGCAGATCTTATCTTAACATCCATATGTGCTACACAGACATCAAAAGGCTGTTTCTTAAAGTCTTTGAAGTGAGATGGGTCTAACGATTGTCCTGTTCCTCATTCCCATTCCCAGAGGGACACTGTACTGTGGGCTGGGGCTATGCAAGATGCAGGTCTCCCACCTTAGCCCGCCTTCCCAGCTGGCTGCTGTGCTCATTATCCGGGGTGGAGCGCCCTGGTGACACACCTCTCCAGCATCTTGTTTTGGAGTTACTTGGTAGGAGTGCTGCGCTGAGCTGTGCAGCTGTATCCTGCACTTAACTATAGGGTTACATGAGTAGTAAGTCAGGTAGTTCAACCAAAGCTATTCAGAATATGTAGCACAGGTGATGCAATTGCCAAACACACGCTGTGGGACCCCACTCCGTAGCCAGTTCTGTATTCAGTAATTGTCAGTGTGGCTTGACATGTGAGCAGCACATTCTCGATATGATGTATCACACTGTCCTTTTTTTGCATCTCCTTTTTTTCGTAATTTTTTTGTGATATTTCATTAAGAATTCCTTGAGGTTATTTTCTCTGTTTCCTGAGGTATGCGGCAGTAGGCACGATCTGACATTACATTACACTGCATTATTTACAGTACGTAAATGCAATGTCTTTAGCATCCATGTACCAGTAATCCCAACAGGCCCAGGCAAAGTGAGCCCTACTTTTGGAGATACTTTGTTTGAATTTATGTCTGTCCCAGCAAGCTTACAGTTTAGAAAGAGGAGACAAAATGGAAAGGTAACATAGAACAGGCTGAACAGGGGGGATTCCTCTGTAGGTTTTTTCTTAACGTTGGCATCAGCCTTTCGAACTATTGGAAGGGAACTTATTGCTGAGAAGTGATGGAAATGGGAAGGGAAAGACAAATAGTGGCACAGTAGTGTGAAGGGAAAGGGCAGAAAGAATGAATTTGACTCAGAGAAGCTTTTGGTGACTGACTTCATAGAAATAATACAATAGAAAGTGGAGAAAAAGTCCGTGGTCAAATCACATGAGGAGTCAGTCCAAAATTTCCAAATAGGTCGCTGATGTTTGCTGGCAGCTTTTAACTTCAGCTGGAAGAAAAGAGCCTCTTTTCTCCACAAACCAGAATTAATCTGTAATGCTTTTCTCCTCCAACTCAAGTGACTTGTGTTAAGAGGGCAGCTTTCAGACAAGGACCTTGGACCAAGTCCTGTTTGGGTACAGTGGAAGATTTCCAGCTGTATTTTAAAGCACCATTCACCTCTTGTGTCTGAACTGTTAATTTGCAGTGGGGTCACTCTCAGCTTCCACTACTGCTAGGACATTAATGGTCTAAATAACTGCACCTGCTATGTTAATGAAAGTGTGCATAAAAGCTCAAGTAATTTAGAAAATTATGTATTGTGTAAGGGTGCCAAGAAGGACAGAAAGGTACAAGTGGCAAGAAGTTGGTCAAAAGAAATACGGATTTCAGATCACTTGCTGTATTATTGCCAGAGTGTTAGCAGTGCTGCTAATGCTTTCAGTATTTTATTGACTGTATTCAGCTTTGTAGTTGAATGTGTTGCTGAGTGGGAGGGTTTTTTGACTAAGAGAAGGAATTGGAATAATGTTTGTTTTTTAAAAAGTCCTTCCTATTATTTTGCTGGCAAGTTTTTAAGATTGTGAGATTTGTTTAAGACCAATCCCTAGCAAAAAAAAATAGGTCATTAGGCATCTTTGGATCAAAAAATCACAGGAAAACAGAACTGGAATGGACTTCGAGCAATACATTCCTTGCTCCAGTCTGCAAACATGTTATACCAATATGATTCCTGATAAATGTTTGTCTGACCTGTTTTTGAAATCCTTTGCAGCCTCCTCAAGCAATCTATTCAAGTCTTTATTATGCCTACTGTTAAAGGAAGCCATTTCTGATGTCTAATCTAGAACTCCCACCTGCAGTTCACACCCATTACTTCTTATCATGCCATGCTGGGCATGAAGAACAGCTTAATTCTCTTCCTCTCTGCATCCATCTTTTATGTATTAGATAATGCTTGCATTCTCCTGCATGTGCCTTTTTCTGTGCATCTGGACTTCGATGAATACAGGTTTGGGGAAAAAAATAAGAAAAAAACCACATTTCTGGCTGAGACAGTCATTTTAGCTGATCAGGCAGGAAGTGGCTGAAATGGAGGAGTTGGAAAATGCTGGGCAGGGCAAGGTGATTTGCTTAAGGCGATCTGAAGCCCCAAACATAGTACATGAGAGAGGCTGGTGCCTGCCATGTGTTACACATCTCTCATGACAGTGCCTGTTTGGCATTTCTGTCTCACCTGCCCATGTCTCAGCCTGCATCTCTCACCTGCCACCTGAACTGTGGCCAAGAACAGTAGGTGCTTCTTTGGAGCCTGATTTTCAGGGGTTAGGTTAGTTCTCTGCTTCCATTTTTGGTTGTCTCCATTTCTGAACTCAGAGATGGGTAAGAAAAAGTAGGGAATGCGAAATGCGGCAGCTGGTAACTGACCCACGCTCCTTAATTCATCCCTCAAATGTCATACTCCAAGATACAGGAGTTACCCATGGAATACCTTCCTCCTTCTTTCTTCACATCTTACAGGTCCTGGCAAAGATCTCCAAAACTCTGTTTCCAGAATTATCCCAAACATGAATTCCTGACTGCTCTTAGCATTTGCTCCAGGTCAGTATCCCTTAGCACGTGTACTTCAGAGTCTTCCCAAGTATCCTGCAGACATTCCTAGGCACTTAGGAGCACCAATCCTTTGGCTGTCCACTCTGTCATCTCCCAAGTGTCCCAGCCATGCCAGCCTTTCCTCCTGGATCATTTGGATCACGTATATGGTGACACAGTCCCTATAATTGCAAGTGGTTTACTTGGTGCTGCCTATGCTTTGGATGCCCGGAGCATCTCTCCAGTACTCCGGGTGTAAGGCACACACATGCGTGGGTGAAATCCCCATTTCTTGGGATATTCTGTGGGGTGAACACTGCTTTGTCCCTTTGGGGCTGACAACTGAACAAAGACGTGGAGCGGTTCACATGATTTAAAGCTGTTGTTTGCAAACCTGAATAGTCACTGGGGTCACATTTTCTTTTCTGTGATGAAGACCATAAACTTACATTTAAATTAAGAAAACTCATGTTCTTCTGCTAGTTGTGTGATTCTGAGAGCTGGAACCTGAAGCATAAGGCTATAGTGCTATTTGCACGGCCAAAATATTTAGACTTTCTTTGAGCGAATGGGGTTCTTACGAAGTGGAGAGGAAATAATTATTTCTCATGTCACTTAATTTTTGAAAGAGAAAGCCTATGGAAAATTTTCCTCAAGTCCGGGAAGTCTAGAATTGCCTCATTCCACTCCAGCATTGAACTTTATAAATGTGCAGTATGACAGAATCTTACCTGTAGGCTAAATTTGAAAGGTGTATCTCCATTTTGCTACATTTTCTAAAAGAACACAGTTTGTATTGACTCAGATTTTTTTTTTTTAATTGAGGAAGCCATTTCCTCATCTTGGAATGGGAGTGGATATTAATGTTACAGGTGTAGGAATTGGTATTATCTGTGATGATATGAATCCCTATTGAAATGAACCTGGAAAAGTCCCCCAAGCGTTTTCTGTTGATAACTGTGACACCCAGTGGTTATTTAAAGAAGTATAAAAATGTAGTACAGTAGGATTGCAGTGAACCTAAAGGCTGCACAAAATACTGAGGTTTACACAATAAATGTGTGCTTTTAGAGTAGTACTCTTTTCCTTGGTAGTGTGTACAGATAGTAAAAATAAGCTATTTTAGGAGTTGTGAGGCTTTATTCCGTTAAGTTTATGTTTTTCCATATTTAAAAACCACACACACACACGCATAGATATATATTTATGTATTTACTTGTACAAAGCTTTTTAATACATTGTGAGGCTGAGGTTATAACTCTGGTGAAACACTGACAAAAAGTGGCTGTGAAGTATGAAATGGCTTTTAATTCTTGCTGGCGAGAGGCTGGCTCAGGAGAAGTCTGGGAGATAAAGGAACCTTGTTTCCTCTCCTTTGTTTGCCACTGACTCATTGTGTGGCTTAGAACAAATTGCTTGTGTGCATGGCTGATAAGTGCTTCAGTCAGTCTGTTCATAAAAGTGCAAGGTGTAATTAGTATCAATCTAGGTGGCATTCACCTCTGACTCTTTATGCCAGAGTCAAGAATGATTAAATTATATGCTGTGTATAATGCCTCATATTTATATTCCAAAGCATAATATTACTTTATGAGCTGTGTTTTATTACAGAGCTCTGAATAGGGATTTACGCCCATATACCTGGTAAATGAGAAATTAAACTCTATTGTTTAGGGATCACTGACCATTAAATATTTACTCTTGGTGGCATGTTTAAAATAAAGGAATGCCATCAAAATTCAGAATATCTAATTGCAGTGGACCAAGCAGCAGGTGCCCATTATAAATATATTACTATATCTGTTGTTTGGGAATGTCTCAGGGAACCACTGAAGCTTTTTCTTGCAGGTAAGAAGAGTTACACAGTGAAAGGAGCAATGTCAGAAGGCATCCACTTATAAGCCTGGAGATTAGACAGAGCTGCAAAGTCACTTGCTGCCTAAGGCCCTGTCTTGGCTGCATTAGCTGTGGTTATACTGTGTGCCTCAGCAGAGGTCTTCAGCTCCCCGAGTGTGTGCCCTGTCTTCACCCAGAACTGGGGAGACATCTGTATTCCCACCCTTCATTCATATCTACCCTACCCAGTTTTCATGCAGGGAAACTGCAGCCAGAAAGGGAGAAATGAGACATTCTGGCAAGCCCAGCCATATCAGGGTGAGGAGAGAACCAAGACACACACACACGCACAAACACAAGCTGAAAGGCTGTGCTACAGCATCACTTTGCAAGAACATCAATATTATCTATTTCACACTACTTTGAAATTTTTAGGATCATCAGTGTTTCATATTTAATAGGACCACATGAAATATTGAATAGTTGGAAAATCCTTAAATGCTAAATTCAGGATAAAAATACCTTAAAACAACTGCACGTGTTGGAACTAAACTTGTTTATCATGAAAAAAAAAGCAGAGTTTTTGTATGTTGGTACTTGGAACATTTAGTTGTCCTGGTTTCACACCCTGCTGCCACAGTCTTTGCAAGGACACAAAGAGATGGAAACAGAAGAGTGTACCCAAAGAAAATGAAATAATGCTTGATAAAGTGCACTGTTTACTGTGTTGCTAACAGATTGTCACCTGTTGTTATTAACTGCAGGATAAAGAGTGTTTTTGTCTTCCAGCTTCTGGTAAGAACAAATGTATGTGATAGCATGTTGCTCTAACATAAGAATATGTGCTGGTGTTTACTGATATACTAACATATGTATACACTTGGCTCAATTCTGGTTTAGTCTCCAGAGGGAGATGGTGAACAGATCTTTTGGTCTTTAACCTAACCCTGAAATATGGATATGCAGGTATTTGGATTTGCTTGGTGTCCCTCCACTGTTTATTGTATATTCAAATGACTTGAATGGGTCTGGGTCATTGATGCCTGCTCTTGGTTTGGTTTTTTGAATTGTATGTAGCTCGTTTCAATCCTTCCACTAGTTCAGTTGATTGGTTGTGTTAGGTTTTAGCCTTAAAAAGTTTGATTTTATTATTTATTATTTTTAATAATATTTTTAATTTTTAATACTTTATTATTAAGATCCTCAAACACTGGACAAATCATGTTAGAAACCAGTTTGTCTTCAGCTTTGTTTATAGCATATTTTGCTAGCCAGCATAAACAAAGCCTAGGGCAATTTGCCATCCTATTCTAGACAGGGTGTCCAACAAGTGGAATAAGTGCAAAGTCTTTTGTTTACACTGTGAACTGAGTTTGGAGTTTTTTGCTTCCCTGTTCTGGATTCTTTATTCTAAAAGTGGTTTCTTATCCTGTGAGGAGAAAGCTACAACTCACAGAGTGCAAACCTGCATTTTTAGGTGAAAGAAGATCCAGATATGTAGTAGGTGGAAGAAATGTGTCCCAATACTTGGATTATAGGAAAAAGAGTATGCTGAGAGAAGAAAGAAGTCTAACATGTATGTTGATACTTAACTTGTTTTCTGTGTTGGGAAGAGCATACTTGAAAGACATGAGTAGTGATGTGTTTTATCCCTTCCCACATCTGGGGCTTGCCATGCTCTGGAAGAGAGTCTCCTAGTAATTGTTATTAATTGTTATGATGCAGTGGCTCATAAAGTGTCTCTGGTGTCTCTCTGAAACGGAATGTTTCAGATACAGACATGAATATCATAAAAGACACTTTTCCCAATAAAGCTACACCCCTACCGATTAGCCAGTGCCCTGAGGTCTTGTGATAATAAGACTTGACTTAAACCTCCACACTCCACATTCCTCTGCACACCTCCCTCCTGTGTCAAAGCAGCTCTTCCAGCACTCAAGTTCATTTCAATAGTTAAAAATCAGCTCCTCGCTCTCAAGAGTATCGAGGTCTGGCTCTTTGCAAGTGGTGGCTGCTAGATATGCACATTAATTTATTAATTTCAGGGAAAAAAACAAGAAAAGGGGGGAAAGAAGAGAGCTTAGCAGTGGAAAAAGAGCAAGAAGGTGGCTGCAGGAGCAGCCCCATAGCCTGGCGGCAGGGTGAGCCACAGTGCTCTGTCAGGAGATCAAAACAAGTGGATCCACCCTCATAATCTTCTTCTTGCACAACCCCTGAGATAGCTGTATGTAGCTGTGTTTCACCCTGAAAAGAGGTGAATAGAGGGCAGACCGCTGACTTAAACAACATTTAGAGGAGATAGAAGTGAATTTTTAGACAGTCCCTGCAGCCAGTTCACTGAGTAAACTGACGAGTATAGAGGATGTAGCAAGCAAGTTGATTTTTGTATCAGGGTGCAACTAATTTAAGAGTTACCAGACCAAACTCCAGCCTTCTGGTGTTTTGAATTCTGAGGTATGAAAATAAAATGTGTGAAGTAAAAACCAGGATTTCTAGATTATGGGAGTGATCAAGATTTAATAAGGATGTTTGTTTAAATACTGCTACAGCAGATGTAATACAGATCATACAATCTCCCTAAGTCACAGGAGTTCAAGAGTTGAAAATGGCCATTTAAAACTTGTATGTATAAATAAGCGTCAGAGAAACTGAATAAATTCTTGTCTCTTGAAGTTGAAAAACCTTCTCAGACACTACAAATGGCAGAAATTCCATCTTACTCACCAGTAAGCCTTTCCAGAGCAGTCAGTGACTCATAGAGTCAATGTCAGTCCTAAAAGCCTTCCAACCCGAGGAGAGTATGAAATGATGAAGCATCCTCTGCTGCACATGTGCTTGAACTAGAGCATAATGCTATTTTAGCACCCATGATTTCAGGAATACAGGCACCAGTCTCAATCACTGAACACCCCCGTTGTGGCAAGACAGGACTGTCCCTTCTCTGTGGAGTTTTTTGGTTGGGTTTTTTTTGGGTTTTTTTTTTCCCATCTTCAAGCACAGATAGCCAAGGGAGAAAGTGACTGATTGATTACTTGTGACTACTGAACAAAGGCCCTTCAAAGAAATGTCTTTGAGCTTAAGCAGACAGCATTATCACTTGTTAGCCTGTTGATTTGCAGTAGGAAATCACTTAAATGGGTATTCTTCTTGTAAAAGTCCTGTCTGCTGCTTTGCAGAGGCTGAGATGGAGCACTGTGCTTTGCTTCATCATCACTTACATTGTGTAGTATTCCTGTAGGAGTGCAAAGAACGGGCAAGAGACCAACAGAGAAATTTTAAAAAGTTACGGATATAATATCTCTGCCATTGATTATAGCAGGATTTCAACCCAGCTGTGTTGGAAATGTGCTGTGTTAGTTTGGACAAGCCATTGCACCCATTGGCACCTCACGGCCTTATTTGATTTAGGACAGAAGTTTCATGATTAGCTTAAGCCAATCTGAGACTGTACTGCTGCCAATGGGACATTCCTCCCCCTCTTACATCAGACAAGGCACCCACATGACCATACAATAAACTGATCCAACTGAAAACCAGCCCTGGGGGGGAAAAAAAAGGGAGAGATTACTTTTTAAAGTCGGGAAGTTAAGCAAGAAACCAAGAGGTTGCTGGGGTTAATGAAATGAATCGACTGGCAACAAGCAGCTGGGGGGATGGAGAGGTGAGACAACCACCTCTGAGGCAGTGATGTTCAGCAGGTGAGTCTCATTTGAAGTCCCTTTAGCATGCAGTGTGGCCCAAGAAGGTTTGCTCTGGGGAGAGAAGCAGTTTGTGCTGCCACCGCAGCAGCTGTGCTGTGTGCATTGCAGGGTTTGTACTTCAGGTTAGCTCTGGGCTTGTCCCATGCAGAGCCTGCTGGACTGGGTGTGCTCCTGGAGCATGTCTTCCACTTTAGCTGATAACACAAACTTCTGTAGGTGCACCCGGTGTATACCTGGGGGTGCCACTGGTGCTCATATTTCTTGAGACTTCTAGATGCTCCCATCATATGAAAGTATCTAGAGTCTGTTTAAACTCTCCTGTTTGGGGGTGAGAGGCAGGAATGTAGCAGAGCCAGTGCTGAGCAAGAAAAGAGAGACCACAAGGATTTCATGTGGTTTTATCCCCACAAGAGACTGAGTCTTTTCTGTGGTCCTATTTTGAAGCAATGGAGGTGTGCCAAGGCTGAAGCTCAGCTCTCTGTGTGGTTCCTGTTGGCCATGGTACACTCAGTGTTTTTCCTCTTTGTGATCATTCCCAACACAGAGCTCGGCTGTTCTCAGCTCCTGGGTGCTTCACCAAAGCAGTTTCTGGACTCACACTCTAGTTTAAATGTGCCTTTTTGAACAGCATCCTTCATTTGCTCACTGGGGGTGTTTTGTGCAGTTCAGTGTAAGCAATCACTTACTCATGGTTTTCATGGGTTACTCTGGTAGTAAAAGACAGCAGGGGGCACCAAATCTGCATAATTCTGTTAAAACTGCAACATCTAGGTCCATGCTCATAACATTTAAGATATTATGCATACTTTCAGTTTAACGTCTGGAATTTCATTGTAGCACCAGTATTTTCTAAGTTACCTCCTTCCTTCTCAACAGCTACAGTGGTGGAAGTGGGGGTTGAATTTCCACAAAAATATACATTTGGGCCAGTAGCAGACTTTCCTCCTGCCGGTTATCATCCCCTTTCCTTCACTACTTGGTGCTGTAGGCTCCAGAGTTCATGCCCAGGAAGATGCTCTCTCTAATACTTAATTCAGGAAGCTGTTTGTATTTGCAGAGTTGGGTTAGCTGAAGGCTTTGCTTTTCAGCTCCAAAGTATGCTGATATTGGCATTGTGAAAGGATTTTGTGCTGAAATCAGTGCTGGAATTTCTAAAGGATTTCTCACTGGCCATGCAAAATGTTTTCAAGCCTAGAATAGCAATGTAGCTGCCTCTGTTCTTTTGGAGAAGCTGGAACTCAGCTTCCTTGCAAGTTTTTAAGAAAAAATCATAAATCCTCTGCAAAATAAAAATGAAACACAAAATATATTCTCTCATGGTTCGTTGAGTATTGCTTTAAAAGTAACCTGTGAACATGGATCTGAGTCAAAATCCTTCCTGATGTGAGTGGTTCACGGTCACGAAACACCTGTGGGTACACTCAGAAAAGTAAACCCAATTATTTGTGTGTATAACACGTATGTATTATTTGTGTTTTGGAAGTGCTTCAGGGTTGGATCCTCATTTGACGACAAAGAAAAGTAACATGGCAGTTTGACAGGCACTTTGAGAAATCTATTAATTGGGAGCTACTAGTAGTGTATTTCTGTAACAGACAAGGACCAGGAAGATGAAAGAACACGCTCAAGCTTTGCTGAGATGGTCACCACATGATTTTTTTTTTCCTGCCCTGCATGCCCGATCTTGGATTTATATTCTCTTAAATTTAAAATCCTTCTTTGAAAAATCAGACCATACGGAGAGAGAACGTGTCCTGCAAGTAAAACCTAGGTCTGAGACATGGCTGGTCATTCTGTGGCTTTTGATAAGTCATTTTAGTGTAGATTCATAAAATAATTAAGTTATTTGAATTGTAAGCTCAGCTGAGTAGGTGCATGCCGAAATAAGTAGCATTTCCAGGCTTATTTATGTCCTTTAACTGTAACCACTCATTGGCTAAAACAGGCGAACAACAAACCTGCTAAGCCTTCCAGAACAGCATGTTCTTTCAGGCAATTGCTATTGTTTCAGTCAGCAGGAAAAGAATGTCTTTTAGTCAGATAACCAATACTCGGGTGGGAGCAGTTAATGTGCGTATTAACAGCTCGGTGAGTGTCTAACAGCACCTGTCCTGCCCTGTGCTGAACGGATGGCACATGCTCCACTGATCTGTGCAGTACAGTCTGCCCAATGTATTGGAATTCAGTGATTTGGGCAGATCTGAAATGTTAAAAGCAGGAGCTAGAAATCAAGAGTGCTTTTTTCCTCCAAGGAGAGGCTTACTGGTTTACTCTTCATGACTGGTTTACTGAGCATTTTCTCTTGGGATTCACAAATCTTGTGGTTTTGATTGTGTGGTTTCACAGATCTGCTGACCTTACAGCATTATTGTGAAGAGAATTACATTAAATATTGGGAAGAGTACTAATACTGCCATAATGGGAACTGCATACATATCTTGTGTAGGTAGACTCTACATTACCGTTAATTTCTTTAGAGAAAGTTTACACCCCTGAACTTTTGGCTTCTCACAGTAGCAGGTTAAAAATTCAAACCCATATTTTACAGTCACCTGTCAAAAACTGTGCAAAACTCTACATAATAGATCTGGGTGGTTCCTTAATCATCTGTAGAGTTGCTGTGTGTTTTCTGTCTCCATAGCTCTTAAACCTTGTCAGCTGGAACATCCCTGGAAGTGTTCAAGGTCAGGCTGGATGGGCCTGTGGGCAGCCTGATGAAGCAGAATATGTCCCTGCCCCTGGCAGGGGGGTTGGGCTAGATATCTTTGAAAGGCCCTTCCAACCTAAACCTTTCTATTATTCTATAACTTAGATGTATTAGGTAGGGTAATGAGTCTCTGGTTTGTAATTTATAACCAAAATCTAGGTAAACATCCAGTCTTGGACCTTGGATGCCGTGTGCATGACTTTTTCAAAGGTAGGTTATGGAAGCATGGTTTGGTTGGCATTTTTACATTACCATTAATGTCATGTTGGGAGCATGCAAGTTTAGTGACATAATCTCACTTTCATTTCTTTACCTGTGTAAAAAATAAATTTCTAACTCCTTATTAAAGTAACTTTTTGTAGTTTCAGACCATTACATTTTACCCTGTCTGTGGTAGATTGAGAATATTGTATTTCCAAACTCACTACTACTTTACATTTATGTTTTCATATGTGTCTCCAGAGTTCCCTTTCAGTGGATTCAGCTCAGTTCTTTCTGCCTTATCTCCCAGGCCAATAGCTCTAACATCTCCTGAATTATCTCAAATATGTGCATGCAGTTTTTACAAGTGTAATGTCCCAAAATGTCACTACTTCACATCTTCAGTGCTACATTTTGGCTTATGCATGCCAGTGAAATATTTTCTGGTTTTATTCTGTATTGATATTATTCCATTTGTTGCATTTGTGGTAAAACATGCAGCTATTTTTCTGAGTACTGCTGCATCATGTTGGGAAAATGCAGCTGGTTTTGCTAACCATGATTCATCATCAAAATGGAAGGAATTCTGCACATGGGACTGTGCAGGATTCTACCTCAGGTCTAGCACTAGTCAAAACTTCCATTAATATTTTGGATACCACAGTAGAGAGGATTATTAAATAGCACTCAGCCATCAGCTGCAGAGGATCCCTTAACTGTCTGTGAAAGGTAGGATGTAAATTGAGAATCATCATGACAGTTTAAGAAATCAGTGTGAAAAGTACACACAACGAATTAAAATGAGAGCTACTTCATTTAGGTAGGAATAATTAAATACACAATAATAAGAGTGGGAACAATCAGCACAGATTGCAGAGCATATATGGCTTTAATTGCTCATTCTTTTTCCCAAGACCTCTTAATTTGTTATAGAAAGAATTTTGTTTAATTTCATACAATTTTCCTTTGATTAATCATTGTTCCTTGCTAATTTTTTATTTCTGTCTTCTGGTTACTGTTTAATTAAAATCAAGAGAAAAATAATGGAATAAACAATTAAACGTGCCAAAATGTTGACCATTCCAAGGCTATTCCTTTTTCTTAAGATAGTTTTTATCTTTGCCAGTCTTCTGGAACCTCATCTGTCTTTCAGGATTTCTCAAATATGTAGTCACTCTGAGATTACAGCAACTTCTGAAATATAAACCAGACTGGAAATGTGTGCCAGACTCCTTAAATAAACTTGCTTTCCTGGAGGGACATTTCATGCATATCTCAGACTGTCTCACAATATTCTGTAGTATTTAAGAAACATTTTTATTGCTGTCAAAGATGGTAAAATAGTACTTTTTGTGAAAAAGCACATTTTCACATTATATAGAGATGCCATAAAGCTTGCATATTGAAGCAGAATTTCGTTTAAGAAGTTGAATGGACAGAAGGGAGAATGTCTGCTGTTAGCACTTGTGAATTTGACAAATATTCAGATATGAAGTCGTGGTGATCCACTTTCACAATATAATATGACAGTAAATTCAGATACCTCAGATTTGCAGGGTTTGGAATTCACATATGGTGTTCAGAGACAGAAGACACTAGATAGGTTAACAAAAGAGACTCTGCATAAAATGGGTTTATGCAACTATGACCTGTGCAGCTTTGGACCGAAGTACAGTCAGGGAATTGCTCTTGGTTTATCTGGAGACCCCCCCCCCCCACCCCGCCCCGTTTGGTTTCACACCTTGCCTAGGAATTCAAACAAGCTGAATGTATCTTTGCCTTGCAGCACTGTTTAATTAATGTTCCTACAACTGGAATTTCTAAACTCAAAGTTATCTTTTTAAAGAAGACCCTGGCTGTGTAGTGGGGAACAATGGAAGATTTCACGCCGTTTCCATGTGCTTTTGTAGTTATGAGCATATTTTTTATTGATTTAAAATAAAGTCCTACACTTGACAGCAAAGAATATTGATAAATACAGTCAAAGAATTGCAAACAGTCTGATGTGTTTGGGTTCGATTCCAGCCTGGCAGCCCTGCAGGATGAAGTAATCCACGTAAGATAATTCTGGAATGGGTAAAGGCATAGACGGTCCCTAGTGCAGTGTCTGTATTTTAGTGTGGAGGTACCGTTTGTTGGAGCAGAAGGATAATTAAGTTTTTGTTCCTCTTCGCTTGCACCAAGATGATTAGCAGGGGAATCTCATGCTTCTGAGTTTTGCAAGGCAGACACTTTGCTGATAAGAATTGAATTTGCTCATTTCAGACAGTCTGGTAAACAACCATCAGAGGACAACTTCTCCCAGCCGCTGTGTCAGGCTCGAAGCAGTGAGGGCACACCTTGCCACGCTCAGCTCTTTTGGTTCCTCAGGTGAGTAGTTAGTTAGCAGGCACATCAAACTGTTTACTCAGCTACTTAAGATCATTTGCAGTAATTCTGCCTTCTTTCTTTGGGATGCACTACTCCTCTTCAAGGTGAAATGAACTCAGAAACACCATTTGTGGACATAGTTCATCCTTAATTCATTTTCTTAGTGACTTTTGTCACTTTTGTTATATATATTTTCTTTCTGGGTATCTATTACCCTGCTAGTCTGCTCCAGCCACCTGCCCTACTTATGGGCATTTTAACAGAAGGAAGTTAATAGAAACTCACATTGGGTGTGAATTTATATTTCACTAATTCACACTATTCTTGCTGGGAACACTTCAGTGTTAAAGGAAAAAATAGCTTACAGTACTTTCAAAGCAAGATTACTTTCTCCCAGCAAGACAAAGTGGCCTTAGTGGGAACTTGGGCAGCTAAGCTGCAGTGCTTGGAAATTTACACCCTAATTATCACAAATTAGCTTCTCCATCTGGGCCAGAACAAATATGTGAGGAAACTCAAAAGGTTGTCCAGTGTGTTATCTTTTCCTGCAGGATGATCTCCACTAAGGGCATGTGGGTCATACTGAGAGCATTGCAGTGGAAAACCCTTTTGCAGTTCAAATTAGCAAAAGTGCTTTCTGATTTTCATTTACCTGAAAGTTCGAAGTACCTCTCAGAAGGCAGCATGCATGTAAATTACAGCAGTAACTGATGGATCATTAACATGAATTGGAAACACCAATACTGCTAAAATGTCGTATTTGCTCCCATTTCAAGCCTATGTCCCCCAGCTTGGCTAGCTCTGTTTAACTCAATAGCTTTGCTTGTGTTAATTGCTTCAGTGGAATCATTGTCTCTAAAATGAATGCTTCAGAAGCCAAAATAACCCCTCACTGGAATACTTGCTGAAAAATATTTTTCTTTTATGAAACTATGTCCTCAAAGAAAACCTGCCTGGAGTTCATTTGATTTTGAGAGTTGCTTTACTTGCAATCCAAAGCAAACTTAGAAAATCAGTTAGGGACAAAAAAGTTAATTTCTGTTCTGTGTTGTTTCACAGCAGTTTATAGGTCAACAATTTGTGTAGCCCAGTCAGCAAGAAATACATATATAGCATCTACTTCTCTGAATCAGAGAGCTGGCTGATGTCAAGGTAATTACATTGAAATAAGGCTGTTGCAGGTTCAAGGAAATGAGAGCTGAGTTTCTCTGTAGAAGAACTCAATGCCTTGAACAGAGAATAAGACTGTGTGTACGAGTGTGTGTGTGTGTGTGTGTGTGTGTGCAGGTACTTGTGAGTCATGATAGTTTCTAAAAGGCTGTTTAACTTTCTGAAGTTGATGTGAGTCATTGTTCTCTTCCCAGGTAATGACTAGTTAAGATCACATTTAGCTCTTCCATTTCTCTAGTAATCTCTGAGACCTGTGCTTCATTGATCTTCCAGTGAGTGGCTGCTTCAGAGTTCTGAGTGTCAAATAAAAGCTTTATGAAATAACACAGATCATTCTGTCTGGAGAGCATAGATGACTAGAGATGGAACATGTTACTGCTCAACCACTTTTGTCACCAAAAAGCAACAATTGGTTCAACAAAAGAAAGCTTGTACTGAAATGTAGGTACAAAACATACAGAATTGGGAAAAAGGCGACTCTGAATGACACAGAATAAAAATAGGCACAACAAGGGCAGGTTTTTTACTTAACAACATCACAAACACTGTTTCTCCAAACTACTCCTAAAGTCAGTATTTCAGAGGGCATCCTGAATATATTAAAGATCTAGACCCAAACTTATCTTACCCTTGTGGTTTAGGCAAGTTTAGCTAGACATTTCAAGGTTACAGAAAGAAAGAGAATCACAGAATCACAGAATGGGTCAGGTAGAAAGAACCACAGTGGGTCATCTGGTCCAACCTCCCTGCTCAGGCAGGGTCATCCTAGAGCAGGTTACTTAGGATTGTGTCCAGATGGCTTTTGAATATCTCCAAGGAAGGAGACTCCACAACCTCCCTGGATGACGTGATCCAGTGTTTTATCGCCTGCGCAGTAAGGAAGTGCTTCCTCATGTGCAGGGGGGACTGCCTGTGTTCTGCCTGTGTTCTGCCTTGTCCTATTGCTTGGCACCAGTAGAAGGTAGAACAGAAATTGAAATACTTGCAATACAAAATGCACTGGAACCTTCAACCAGGATTTTAAACCTTCTATTCTTTGTAAGAGATAGGTAAATTGCAGAGAATCAGCTTGTCTTGCTGGTTCTTCTTCAGACTGGAAATAAATATATATTAGGATGTTAAAGCCAGGATGGCTAATGTATTAAAAGGTTTATATTTAGAATAAAAATGATCTTTCAGCACAGCGTTCTCAAGAGATTTCTTGCTAAACATGTTCCCAACTCCTCCATTGCCACCTCCAACCTTTTCTTCTGGTATTTTTCCAATTTACAATATGAATTCTTCAGTACTTGTTGTCAAATGCTAAAATAGTTTTTATAAGGGATTTGAGCTGAAGTGACTAGAAATTCTAAGTGATACAGTGTGCTATAATCATTAGTTTTACTCCTACAGTTAAAAATATCCCTATGTATGGGTTTTCTATTTTCTCTGGTTTAACATGAGGAATGTGTTTCAAAGTTACAAAAGCTTAAGGGATCAGTTTGGAGAGTGTTTAAATTCAGTGTTGGTAAAGAGTTGTGTTGCTGATGTGCTAATAAGACAAGTCATGTTCTTTTGGCAACTGATTTATTTATTTATTTGCTTTAAATAGAGGTCAGTCAAACCTGATCCTAATTTAATGAGTTAGGGGACAAGGAGACAGGGCTATAGGGGTCCTGAGCTGATGGCAACCAGGCCATTCGTAGTGTCACTGCAGCGCATGCTGCTGTACACCTGCATGGTCTCTCCTTCCTTTTGTACCATAGATGAGCCCACCTCTTATAAAAATGCATCAAAAACGACTTTTCTGAATAAATACAGCCATAATTTGATGTTTATGTATTCATTAGTCAACACTGTTAGTTATGCAGACCATATTGTAGCTATTCATTTATGTGTGCAAGTTAAAAATGACTAAGACCATTAATTCACTGAGAACACATATGTCAGTTTGGTGAAATACTGATTTTTTCCTAAATTATAGCAAAGACACCAGATCTAGGTTTACTGCAACAGATTGTTGTTTTTGGGACAGCAGGGATGAGCATTCAGTATCAGACTCAGTACAGAAAGACAAAGAGGAAGAGCATTTTGTTTAATAGGAGAGAATTTAATCATCCTCTGAGAAAGAGAACTGTTGAAGGGCATCACACATTTGACTTTGTTCTGGCATCTCTGTTCAGAATGATGGAGCCATGGGGTGTGATCTGATACAGCCTGCAGTGGGTGGGAGCACCAGCAGGTCTTGGAGATTAGCAGAGTATTACAGGGTCTGGGGTGGGAAAAAATGAAACAGCATCAAAACCAGAGGAATCTGGCCCAGAATGTTATTTCAGTGTTTGGACAAATGCATATCTTATGCAAATTGTCTTATTAGAGGTCTGCAGGGTCTTCAGTGACTGATGAAGGATTTCTTATGAGAAAGCTTATTCAGAAAATTTGTTATTCCTTTTTCATTCCTTTGATGGAATTCAGTTATTTAGAATTGATGAAGTTGTAACCCACTCTCTCCCCCAGCACAGATACAAATTAAATTCTTTCTTGGCAGGATTAAGCAATGTTAGCAAGCATTACTTCTGTATGCTTTCCATGTATTGATTTGAAGCAAAATAGGTAATGTCACAGGCAATTAAGACTGCTTCAGATGTTCCATGTTAAGATCTTACTTTCTATTCCCTTCACTCCTGTTTTTATGTCGGGTTCCCCCTCCAGACTAAGGGTCTTGACCAGTTCAGAAAAATGTTCTTGGGAAAAACACACGGACACTACTTTGCCAGTGCTGAAGATCTTATTCCTAATTTATGGAAGGTTCCTGCCTTCTATGTATTAGAAGGACTCCGCATCTGGAAGGAGGTAACTTTTGTAGGCTGAACATGACTTCTGCTGTTGCCATGAATAATCATGGTTTTGCCTATTTCTAATCCTTCTGAAAATTCCGCACATAGTTATTAGAGATCTGTTGAAACTAAGCAAATCCTTTCCCCAATCCATTTCACTTTAAAGCGGGACATCCCCTGCAATTGCTTTTTCCACTTGGTTTCTCTACTCCGTCCTGGAACAAAGGGCAGAGATCCTGTCTTTCTGGGGGGATTAGTATCCTGTCAGATGTTTCATCACTGCTGAGGAAGCAGTCTTGATGAGCTCCCAGGAGACAAAAGCTGAGTTCGGAGGAGGTATGGAAGTGAGAGGCAGTAGATGGACCAGGCTGAGACTATGAACTAACAAGAAGATAAGGGAAAAACAGGCTAATGGGAAAGAACTGTGCAGTAGAGGGACAGAGGAGGCTGGAGCAATAGAAGAGAAAAGCATATCTTAGGAATTGAGAGGTGCAGTGACATCTATGCTCACAAAATTGCTCCACTAACCCTGCAGGTAATGGAAGAAGTCACAGATTCCCTGGTGACAAACACTCTTCTATTTGCAGGCGGATCATGGGTGACATGAAGAGTCAACATGTGTGTCCTGTCTCTGTGGTGCTGGTTATCAGAGCGTGGCACAGAGCAGTTACTGAGATCACTTAGTTCAGCTGAGTGGTCTGAGCTGCAAACCTGAAGCCCCAGTTTTGCCAGTGGCCATTACGGACCTGAGTGGGATGCTGTGTGATTCTGATACTGGCTGGCAAGGGAACAGTAGAAGCAAAGCACTATAGTGTCATGCTCTGAACATTCTTACTTTGCTCTTTAGGATCATTTCTGTATTGCACATTAATCCATGCTTTTAAAAGTGGTTTTCAATAATACGGAGTTTATAGCCTGACAGGAACCTTACAAACTTCACTAGGGGCAAATGTAAAGTTGTGTACTAAGGAGGGAATAAGCCCTGGCAATGAAACAGGCTGGGACCTGGCAATTCTGCTGAAGATGGCCTGAGACAGGCATTGGAAGAGGTTGCCCAGAGAGGCTGGACTGTCTCTGTCCATGAAGGTTTTCAAGACTTGACCAGATGAAACCTTGAGCAATAAGCCTGACCTTGCATTTGTCCCTGCTTTGAGCAGCAGGTCAGATTAGAGATCACCTGAGGTCTCTTCTGACATAAACTTTCCTATGATCTTATGATCATGTAGTTAAAATTTATTCATCCAAGTCCTACAAGAAAAGGTGGGAACAGCTGGCAGTAAAATGAGATTATTGTCAGTGGGTTTGTGAAATATCTTATTCTTGGTATCTGAAAATGAGACTTCATTAGCAAAATGTCACTTGCCTTTATTACTTCAAAGGTAACCTTTTGAAAATGAACTGACCATGAAGTAACAGAGTAATTTCATCTGGAATCTGCAGATAATCCGAAATAATAATGCATAAGGGTATGAAATGCTTCTATTAATCTCTGTGGGATATTAGCAGCAAAGCCCGATGATGGCAATTTGTATATAAGAATTGTTAATAATTTAGTATTACTTAAGGTTCACAAAAGAGAGAGTCACATGTATTATTAAAAAAATAATCTATGAATGAGAGTTCTCTACTATAATTAATATAATGGCTTTTACTCTAACAGGCACTCAGTAATATGTTACACTTTAACAACAATAATGTAGCAATAATATATAAATCTTAACACTATGAATTACTTTGGCTGAGGGTGTATCACCTTTTTGGTGGATTTATGATAATTTTAGCCTCTCACTTCAGGGACTACAAGCCTTGTAAAGACTTGTCCTTTAGGTTTATTCAGTTGTGGTAATTATTTGGGAGTTGAAAGGACTCATTAGTAGTCCCTTCTCATCTCTGATGCCGTTCTGTAAATTAGCCACTGGAAATTTCTTTAAGTACCTTTGAATTGTTTCATTATCTAGCACAAAAGGTCATTTCACATAAAATCAAGTGCTCTGAGACCTGCTAATGTAAGGACATCCTGAACTCATGAATCTATTAAATCTATTTTCACAATCTGTTTTCACAATTGGATGTTGTTTGTTTTTGAGGGCTGTCGGCTTCTCACCAGATGTATCCTGTTATTATTTATCTAGTGACTGAATTTTTATGGTCCCTTCATAGAGGTCCTCATAAAGTAAAAAACCATCCTTAAGTAAAAAAATCCCTGATCCTGTTTGTGCTTTGAGCTATGATCACATTTGCAGTGATAGCTTTGAAAATCAGCTTCTCAGTACTATTTGTACAAATGCAGCACCACCATCTATCCTCTTGTGATGACTCCGTGTGAAATTGGGATCAGTCTGTACTGCAATCATATTTTTCAGCAAACATGCAAAGTAAAGAGAAATTCTGTTTACAAGCACCAAATCCAAAGAGGGATAACTAGCATTCCAAAATTTAGTCTGCTCAAGGAAAGCAAGAGCCCTCACGATCTTTTGTAAAACCCTTTTCTCCACAGGATTTACAAATACACTGTCACGATCTGTTTGTGGGTACTGTGGGACACAGCCTACAAAGCCAGCTCATGTAAAAACTTGTGCTAGGAACTGTTGTCAAGCTTGAAGTGCTTTTTGTACCCATCATCAAATATATTTTAAAGAAAGAGTTTCTGATGAGAGGAGATAATACAAACCCTTTTTTAATCCATCTGAACAGAATTTACTTTCCATTTTTTACTGACTTTCTACTTGGTCTGCAATTCATCTCATGGTTCAGCTTTCTGACAATTTTTCCTGTTCAATTCCTTGGTTACAGGTGTGTGCCACAGAGAGAGAGCAGCAATCCCTTCTGGAAATGGCTTGGGAATACCATAAAGGAAGCAGGAGCATTGGTGAGATTTTGAAGACGGAAGAGTGAAAGATGAGGTGCTAAATCTGAGAGTGTGGTTGCTAAAATGAGCTGCTGAACATCAGAGAGCAGGAATTACTGCATTTCCTAAGAGTGCTGCAGAACCTCTGAGCCTTTTATTTCTAGTAATAGAAAAGAAATCTGTGTGTCTCAACGTGTGGATGGAATTTTGTTTATTTGGGGAAAAGAAGTGGTAAAATAACAGTTTTTGAAAGCAATGGTTTTTCATGAAGGCAAAAATACATTTTATATATATATAAAATATGTATGCTATGCTCTGTGCTTATCTGGTTTGCCCATCCCAGATTCCTTGAGCGGATAATGCTGCACCCTCAGCTCGCACACCCTCCACCCTCAGCTACCACACCCTCCATCCTGGCCTCTGTGCTGTACATTGTTTCAAAGGAGTACAGCTGTGTGCTGCACTGTGATTTCTCATGCAGCCCAGATCAGGTCCATTTGCTTATTTGAAGGTTAGGACCAAGACCATAGAAGTGGATGGGGAGCTAATAGACAGACTGGTGTTCCTGCTGTGTTCACAGGGGCTTAAACCAGGGAGAAAATAGTCAGGCACATCCATATTATTTTCGCCTTTTGCTTCACGACTTGCAGTAGTCTCATTCATAAATGACAGAGAAACAGCTCCCTGCTGTTGGGTCCTCATACCACAGAGAGCTGTAATGAGTTTGTAACGAGATGGAGATAAGGAAGATTTTTAGTGATTACTCAGACAAATCTCTGAGTGCAAATTAGAGATGTGCTGAGTGAAGGGTGTATCTTTCCATCACTCTCCATGGCTTAGACATCTGAGGATACTTAAGGTATTCTCATGGTATTTTGTGAAAAGAACTCTGTAAGACAAAAATGTCCTAAATGCATCTTTATGGATTTTTTTCCCTTTGCTGTATGTCAGAAACTTGTGTAATTTGACAGCCACTAGCAGTGATTAATGGCTAGCAATACGGCTGGGGCAATGTGTGTTTCAAAGTCAGTATCAGGAAAGACAGGGTGCTCTGGGAAGTCTTTGGCTGTGGAACTGTCTCCTTGCAAAATCAAAAACAAGTATTTTGCCTGTGTGCTCATTCAAGAACTCCAAATAAATAGCTGGAATATAAATGAAGATGAGAATGAAAAACAGGAGGATATTTACCTTGGAGTTTGGTGCTAAACTGATATTTAAGGGTTGTTTCTGTTTCAGTCTTTTATGATAGCTACAGTATATTTTTATTTTTCATAGGTATGCATATATATTTGTGGAAGTGTATACATATAAGTGCTCCAGAAAGAAATGTTTTATTTTCATTTTCTTAGAAGCATCGGGTGTTTTCTGTGTTGAATCTTAACATAGGTAATATATATATCCAGATATTAAAGTAACCATGGCAAAAAAATAAATAAATAAGTATTTCCAAAGATGACTCCTGTACCTCATTTACTGCTCTTCTCAAAACGTGTGGTTATGAATAAACCATTTACTTCCACAAGTATATGCTCTGCAGGATTTCAGATACAAAAAAAAATTAAAAGGTCAGAGAATTACAATAAATAGGTTTACTGCATCCCTGTAGGACACAAAACTCATTTCTATTTGCCATGTTCTGTCCTTCTTAATTAAAACATCAGACCACACATACAGTCTGGAGCAGCTCAATTATGAAAGGTTAGCTCCATCAGTTTATTCCTGATTGGTTTATTAATTACTGGCCTTGACTCTTGGTTCAAATCAACAATCCTTCCTCAGGATAAAAGTGCATGTTATGTTACAAATAGTATACTGTACTTTTAAACAAAAATATATGGGAAACATTTACAAAGAAAGCTTCCACTGGACTTGGCTTTGATGGAATTATGATCTCCTGTGCTGTGAAGTCTGACTTTTGCAGGTGACCGCTGGTGAGTTTCTGAACAGTGTTGTTACTGAATCCCTTCAATCCATAAAAGGAATGAAAAAATTGCTGTGAGCTGAAATTCTGTTTCAGTTTTGTAAGGATGTTTCAAACACATAACTTTCATCCATGGTTTTCAAGATATTTTTAAATGGGACTTCTGATGCTTCTGTGGTATTTTCTCATGAAAACTTTCTGCTTGCAAACCTGCTGTATTGTGCCAGCTCCAAAAAGTGGAAGAACTTTTGATGGTAAATGTAAACCTGATCTGCAGAAATGGCTAAGTTGTGTCTGGAGACACTATGGATGCTGTTAAAGACAAGGTATGGAGATATCCATCCATTAATGATAAGAGAAGGCAGGAGCTTGCTCTTCCTTCGTTATTTTACATATGTACTTCAGCAGCTTGGATATTGCGTATGTCTGAAAGCCAGCACGAGCATTCTCCCCATTGGTGGCAGTTGAGAAAGGCTTTATTTATTTACTCCAACAGTAAATGCCTTTTTCACCTGATGGAAAAGGGCAGACTGATTCTGCTTTGCTGAGCTACTCTGCTTTGGTTCTTGAGCTCTTGGGCTGGGTTCCTGTCCCCTCTCCATCAGAGGATAGACACTCCTCCGCTGGTCCACCCACTGAGCCTGGGGCATGTCTCACCCGATTTAACTGACCCTGAAAAGGAAAAAAAACCCAAAAAAAACCCATCAAAGCACTTCAAGTTTAGGCACATAATTATCTTCTCAAGATTTGGCCTGAACTGATCCCAGCCTACGCTCCTTCCTCTCACGCTGTCGTGACAGGATTTCAGTCAGAAACACGCGGCTCTCTCTGACTGCAGACGCTCGAGTGGCGGCAGGAGCCCCCCGNTGCGGCGCTGCCCGCTCCCCTCGCCGCGCTGCCGGTCCGGGGGTCGCCGCTCGCCCGCTCGCCCGGCTGAGGGGGGCGCGGAGGGCTCTCCCCGCCATGGCCTTCACCTTCGCCGCCTTCTGCTACATGCTGTCGCTGGTCCTCTGCGCCGCCCTCATCTTCTTCGCCATCTGGCATGTGAGTACCCCAGCCCCTCAGCCCCCGCGTTAGAGGCGGCTCCAGCCCCGGTGTGGAGGGTCGTGCCGTGAGGGAGCGGGGCGGCGGGACGGGCTGAGGCGGGAGCGAGCAGCCCCTCGCCCGGGCAGCTAAGGAGCAGCGTCCCGCGGCGGGGCCGGGGCGGACGGACCTTGCCGTGAGACCTCTGCGCGGGGGACGGGGTTTATTACAGTGCTGTAAGCGCAGGGAGCGGTGGCCGCGGGTCCGTGGCAGCTCGGTCCCCGCTGGCGGGCAGCGCTCGCAGGCTGAGCGCTGCCCAGCCCCTCGCTTGCGACGGAGTTCGGCGCTGCTCTTGGCTCAGCGCCGGCCGTGCCCGGGCGGGAGCTCTCCAGGTAACAACATCTGCTGCTCTCGCCTGCGAGTAGAGCGCTGTGACGGGGAAGCCGCCCCGTATCTGATGAAGCAGATGCGGTGTTTTTCCTTCGGGAATTACTGCATTAGTAACTTCTCAAAAAGTCGGGGTTGAATGTGAAACTCTCTCGCCCTTCTGGTGCGTGACCCGCATATTGTGGTCCACCTTCATTAATTTCACGCCACAGTGCTGGCGCTTGTTTCTTACTGTTCGCTGGGTGTCTGTGGTAGGCGTAAGCGTGTAACGTAGAAGATGTGAAATCATTCTAATGCATAACTTGCAATTCTTTTGAACTGTTACATATTTTAGAATTAATTACACTTTATGTGTGCTACACGATAACTCTGTACCGTAAGCATTCAGGATGGAACAGGGTAAGTTTTAAAATAGAGTGAGTCTCATGGAGGCTTCTACAGCTACCTGATGGAGTATGATTAAAAGAAAAGCCCTCCTTTGACTAACAAGTAAGGGAGATGCAGAATCTATTTTTATTGAAATGGCAGTAAAGCTGCTAGCTTAGTTGTATTAAGCATCATGAAAGAAATCCTTCTGTCGTGAGAATGCTTTGAAATTTAATTATTTTGTATTCTTTGTGGGGCAGTTACAAGTTTTTTCTTACTGAGGAAACCACAAAGGTGTGATGGTAATGCCAAGTGCTGTCGTGATGTCGAGTACTGCAAGGCTGGCAAGGATCTCTAGCAGTCATCTACTGCACTACTCTGAAAAAAGGAGTTGTAAAATTTAGAATATTACTCATGTTTTCTCTCCTCCTCTTCTGCAAACCTTTAGGTCTCCAAAAGTGAGAATTCCACAGCTTCCTCAAGGGACTTAGAGTTGGAAGTGTGTTCTCCTTTGAATCTCTAGCTACAAATTAAACTGCAGCAATTTTAATGGTTGTTTTATATATTTGATGTCTGTCACTGAGTTCTCTATGTTTTTGAGCCTAGAGTTGTTGTCATTTGAATTAATAAAGTACTTGTAGCAAATCTGGCAAATTATTCTCCCATAAATGAGTGTAATTGCTGCAAATTTACTTTTAGTGAAATGTTTTTTAACTTTCAGTCTATAAACTCATGAAGAGCAATGCCTCAGTACGAGAGCTCTGTGAGGCAACTAGGAAAGAAAACCTTTTCTCGATACACATGTTTATGCTGCATGTTTCTTACATCTGTTGAAAAACTGTTGAGGGATTGAAATTGAAAATGGTTGGAAATGCTCGTCTGTTGTAAGAGATGAAGAATTAGCACTATCATTTCTAGTAAATAGATAAAAATTCTATTCAAATACATGGTTTGTGAAGGAAGGTCATAGAATAACAGATTTAACACCCTGCCAAGATAAACTTTTAGGCGTACATGTTATCCACATATACAGCACGCAAGGATTTTTATTTCCCTTTCCATAAGAACTGGCACAGTCTGGTTTCTTTTGTAAGTTATGTATTGAGTCACAGGAGTTTCTTTTACCTTAAACGTCTCAGTTGTGAAAATCTTCCCAAGAAACAAAACTCCTACTCCTTCCCTGTGACCTCATTTTTTCCCACTATAATATACTGCTAAGGTATATGCTACTGTAAATATATTGTACATAGGTTCTGATAATGGCAGAGGAGTGTTTCAATAATTATATTTTCCTGTTTGTTTATTTTTATAAAGACATTCTGTTGCTACAAATAAATTGATGAATAATCTGAGTGTCCCATCACTTTGAAAGATTTCTGAGAATGAGAATTTATATTTTTTAAATTATTTTAAAGGATAAGAAAAAAACTGTAGCATTTGGACTTGATATTGTTGTAACCTGAAGCTGAGTGAGGTTTGGGCAGATATCTGGAATGATTTAACAGCGGATCAAATAAAATTTCATTTTCTTCCTGCTGGCAAGTCAGATGAATTATAATTTTCATTCATATTGATCTAATAGGTTAAAAAAAACTGTACACCCAAAACAAGAGAGTAAGATGAGAATTTTTGGAAATTTTTGGATACTGTGCTTTCCCGCTGCCTTTTCTCCAGGAAGTTAAAGACTGTCTATACATTCCTGTGCTCTTTACTAGTTGGAAGCAGAGAGAATGAAGCTGGTCAGAGCATTTTAAGGGAATTGTAAACAAAATGCCCAAAGTCCTCCAGATATCTGGAATATATTGTAATTTTTTTCCTGCCTCTGAGTGATCTTCTTGTATAGGTAGCCAGAGGTGTCTGTCATAAAAAAAACCCCAACAAAACCAAATTACATACTATCTGAAACATCTGTTTAAACTCTGCACAATACTTGTCTTAATGTATTATTGCTGTAATTTCACTCATATGTATTAAATGGAAGGAAAGGACTTGAAAATCTCCATGTACTACATTAAACCAGTATGACACTCTGTGGTACAGGAATTTTTAAAGCATTTAGGTTGTTCAGTGACCACATTACCTCTAGCTGTAATGTCACTGTATTAGAAACACCGTGTAGAAGGGCATGATACAACTAACAGCAGAATTTGGTCTACTAACTATATAATTTAATATCCTCATCTGATCTTTTTGGAAACTCAAGAACAGAATGCATGTTCTTCCTGCTAACTGTCGCAGGCACTTTGTTTTGCTGTCCTCAGCTCTTGTTCTTCTTTATATACAGCTTTTTACTAATCAGTTTTATTCCAATCATTTTTATTCCAAATGATCTTGAACTAAGATTTAGCTTCCTGTTAATGTTGAACTGAGCTGTGTCAAGTCTGTCTGAACTCCCAACAAGACGTGACACACCACAGTCATTTCTAGTGTAGCTCCACTGCGTTGAGTCTCAAGTGAAGTTAACTGAAGTTGACCAAGTTGTGCCTTATTTGTCCTCAGTTAAAAAGGGATATGCTTGTGTTGAGTCCTGCAGCACTGTATTTTCTTAAAGCATATTGGTTTTGAGGAATCTGAGTCCCTCTCTTTTGGTGACATTTTAAGGTGAAAATACTTGCTTTGAGACTTGTTATTTAAAGGAAGGCTTTAAAGAAAGAGCTTTTCAAAGTGGTCCGTTTTATAATACCACAGCAAAACAATTCATAAATACCAAGAACCTTACTGTAAAAAGAAAATAATTTCTGTGGTGGGCCATCTCTTTTTCAAGTCGTACAAGCATATCTTTGGATGTGACTGTTTCATAACCTAAGGATTGCCAGAAAGCATTGGGGGTATCATGCCAGTGAAAAAATTGGCGGTGCCAGCCTGAGAAGTTGTACCACACTGGGTGCTTTTCTGGAGTATTTTGATATAGTTGTGAACACAGATGAATCCAGGAACAGCTCTTTGGCACAACAAGAGCTGTGTGTGCTGAAAGTGAAGGCAGCTACTTGAGCCAAGCGTAAGGAGAATAAATCAGCAGCGCATGGAGCTTTTTTGGTTAATGCCCCCCACACCACCAACTTTTTTTTCTTTTGAAGCGTGAGGATAGTATTAATCTTGATAAACTACCTTAATATAACTTTGGCTTCACTTAACAGTTGCAAGTTCACGGGTATAATTAAAAACAGTGGTAGGCAGTGACTGAACAGAGTAATATAGGCTAAGATCGACTTGTAGCTTTAAATCAAAGCAAAGAAGCCCTTGGAGTCTGTATACAGTGTTGTTTCTGCTAATGGCTTTGCGTGTTACTTTTATCAGACAGCTTGAGTTATCTATGCCTTGTTTTCTCATTTGCTAAGTGAGAGTAATGGAACTAAACTGCAAGTACTGCCTGTCACTTTATTTAAGAACTATTCCTAAAATGCCTTTGCTTTCTGACGGAAGGTGCTATATACATATAAGATGTTGCCACTTCTGTTATTTGTCACTGTACTGTCCTGGTGATGTGGACTGTACTTTATTAGTGCTCAAGCTTCAATAGCTCGGGTAAAAAATTTAAAAGCTCTCAAAAAGTTAGGCATGTGGAATTTGGTGAGTATTTGGTTTCTGACTTACTTAGGCTTCCTTATAAAATTCCCAGCCTAATTTTTGATCAATTGTGTAGCCTTAATTTTGAAGATACATAAAAAGCACACAGGCTCGGGTTGCTAGCAAACTCAGTTGAACAAAACACGTCAGTCACAAACTATGTGCTGATCTATCAATGTTCTGTGTTTCTGTATCTTACTGTTTCTGTAACTTTGGTTTAGAGGGTAGCTCTGCCTTACCTGAAACCTGTAAAGACATCTGTGATCTAACTTGAACCTGTGCTTCTCTCCAGTGAAGGCTGCCAGTCTTCTCAATTTAACCTCTTTGCAATGCTTTAGAGCCTGTCTTGAAAAGAAAGTAATTTCCTTACAGACTTGCGGTCAAGCCCGAATTTCTTTCACATACTGATGTTCAGTACTGTTCTTTAATGAGTCATTAATGCATTTCTCTGAGAGTGTTGGATAATCATGTGCTTAAAAATAAAATCAGATTAAGGCTTGATGAAGGGGAGCACAAATGCTGTTGCTCTATGTTATACATATTTCTTGAAGATGTCTTTTCTTCCCTAAGCAGCTAAGCACATTGTCCCTGAAGGTTTTTTAGTCAGGACAGTTTAAGGAATGAGTCTGATATTTCCACTCTTTTTAAAGACAGAGCACAGCCAGATTGCCCTGGCTATAACATAACTTGACAGTTCCCTTACAACTTTTCTTTCAGAAGTTTGTCACATTAATGCTGACAGACAGATACTAGGCCAGGCAGCACAGGCTGTGGAGAAAACTGTATCTTATATCTTGGGAAAGAGGTATGTCTCAGTTTAGTAACCTTGCTATGCTTAAATAATAATTAAAAAGATCCTAGAAGTCTATGGGCTCCATCACAGACTTAAATACTGTAGAAGGATTAAGCAGGATCTCTGTGTATGCTTGAACTGTCATGATGAGATTTATTTGGAGAAAGATTTTAAGTTGTGTGTGTTTGCCACTGGCTGTAATTCCAGATGCCTCACAAGTCACAGTGACTCCATTATCTGTGTAAAATAAATTATTCTGTGGAGTCTTGTGCCTCCCACAACATGTGCAGAGAGCTATTTAAATGTTATTTGGCTGTCACATATCCAAGGGGTTTTTGGTCTTAGGATTAGTTGTAAAATCTACTTACTAAAGGGATTTATATCCAAATTGGTAAATAATGCATTTCTAGTGCTTTTAAATAACTGCTATGCTTGTTAATAAGCAAGGCAGTATAGCTGTCATATTTTATTAGAGCATGAGTAAAACTCTTAGATTGAGTCGGAGGCTCATTACGTGTATTTGTTTACTCAGCCACCACTTACTACACTAAATCACATTTAAAATATTGAATTCAGCCCTCAGACCTCTGGCTTAGTAGATTACCCTCACCCCAACATAAATATCCTTTTAGCAGAGTATTTTTCAGGAGGAAGAAGCTCGGCAGAGAATGTTTTCCATACAGATAACAGACTTCTCTTTGACCCATTCCTCTTCGTCAGTGCCTGTGACATGCCCCTCATTTATAACCAGTGTGGCTGCTGACAGCTGGAGGTGACTCTACCAGGCAATGGAACTAGGTCTCACTTAAGTTGTAAGCTGGGGATACTGGGAGGCTTACTCTTCTGGTGGTGGTAGTTTGGAAAACACTTCCAGTTTCTGTGGAAACGAAGTATCTCTCCCACGTGAAACAGGTGAGAATTATTATTTCCACTCTGAAAAGAGTCACTTAAAGTCACAGGGCAGAGTCAGCTGACTTGGGGTAAAGGCAGAAGAATGTCAAATACTGTTTGATTTGCTAGGTCACCTTCCAGTGTTTCACAGTTGGAAGTTCCCAGTTAAAAATTCAATTTGTGACTGTGATGGTGTGCAGAGAGCAAGAAGCAATTTTATTAACAGAACGGTTCCGGTGTTCCTTGATAGTAATTACAACTTCAGAAATGTCCTGTTCGTGTTAAAAGGAATAATAAAAGGTTCATAGAATAATTTTGATTGGAAGGAATCTAGGAAATCATCTGGTCAAATCTCTTCTTCAAGGCAGGCCTGATTTCAAAGTTAAGCCAGGCTGCTCAAGGTCCTGTCCAGATCACTTATGAACTCTCCATGGGTGGAGAGATGGAAACACTGCCTGGATGGATGATGGATATTGTCTACCTCGACTTCAGCGAGGCTTTTCACGCTGTCTCTCACAACATCCTCATAGGCAAACTCAGGAAGTGTGGACTGGATGAGTGGACAGTGAGGTGGATTTGGAGCTGGCTGAATGGCAGATCTCAGAGGGTTGTAATCCATGGCACAGGGGAGGCCTGTTACTAGTGGTGTCCCTCAAGGGTTGATACTGGGCCCAGTGTTGTTTAACTTACCCATCCCTGACTTGGATGAAGGGGCAGAGGCGTCCCCAGCAAGTTCACTGATGACACCAAGCTGGGAGGAGTGGCTGTGCAGCCCTTCATCAGGACCTCAACAGGTTGGAGAGATGGGCAGAGAAGGACTGCCAAAAGTTCAGCAGGGGAAAATGCAGGGTCCTGCACCTGGGGAGGAATAACCCCAGATACCAGCACAGGCTGGGTGCCAGCCTGCTGGAAGGCAGCTCTGTGGAGAAGGACCTGGGGGTCCTGGTGGACAACAAGCTGGCCCTGAGCCAGCAGTGTGAGCTTGTGGCCAAGAAGGCCAGTGGCGTCATGGGTGTGTTAGGAAAACTGTTGCCAGCAGGTCAAGGTGTGTGATCCTGCCCCTCTACCCAGCCCTGGTGAGGCACGTCTGGGGTGCTGTGTCCGGTTCTGGGCTCCTCAGGGCAAGAGAGACATGGAGCTGCTGGAGCAGGTCCAGTGGAGGGCTGTGAAGATGATGAAGGGACTGGAGCATCTCTCCGATGAGGAAAGGTTGAGGGAGCTGGGCCTGTTCAGCCCTGAAGAGACAATGGAGAGGGAACCTCATCAATGTCAGTGTCTGAAGGGAGGGTGTGAAGAGGCTGAACCAGGCTCTTCTAGGGTGGTGCCAAGCAATAGGACAAGAGGCAATGGGCAGAAGCTGATGCACAACTTCACCTGAAGATGAAGGAGAACTTCTTTACTTGCAGGTAACTGAGCACTGGAACAGGTTGCCCACAGCAGTTGTGGAGTCTCCCTGACTGAAGATATTCCAGAACTATCTGGACACAATCCTGTGGCATGTGTGCCCTGGGATGACCCTGGTTGAGCAGGGAGGTTGGACCAGACAACCTTCTGTGGTCCCTTCCAGCCTGACCCACTCTGTGATTCTGCAAGTCTGAGAACTTGTTCCAGTACTTTACTCATTTCACTGTGAAAATTTCCTTACACGTGGCTGGAATTTCTGTGGTTCAGCTCCTGACTTTTATGTTGTCCTCATGATGCATTCCCCTGAGAAAAGCTTTGTGCTGGCTTCTGTGGAACCCACCCCAGGAAACTGAATGCAAGATCATGGAACAAATCCTCCTAGACACCGTGCTAAGGCACATGGAAAAGGAAGAAGTGATTGGTGGCAGCCAACATGGCCTCACTAAGGCCAATCGTGCCTGAGAAATTTGGTGGCCTTCTACAACAGAGTTACAGTGTTGGTGGGTGAGGGAAAAGCAACAGGTGTCATCTACCTGGAATTGTGCAAAGCATTTGACGATGTCCTGAATGACATCCTTGCTTCTAAACTGGAGAGATATGGATTAGACAGATGGATAACTCAGTGGATAAGGAATTGGCTGGATGGTTGTGCTCTCAGATTTGTGGTCAACAGCTCAGTTGTTGAGACTAGTGGCAAGTGGTGTTCCTTGGGGGTCAGAATTGGAACTGGTGCTGTTTAACCTCTCTGGTGACATGGAGAGTGGGATCGAGGGCACCCTCAGCGGGTTTAATGGCACCAGGCTGTGGGGTGTGGTCAACACACAGGAGGGAAGGGTTGCCATCCAGAGGGACCTTGAAAGCTGGAGAGGTGGGCCTGTGCAAACCCCATGACATTCAACAAGGCCAAGGACCAGATCCTGCACCCGGGTCGGGGTAATCCCAAGCACAAATACAGGCAGGGTGGAGAACGGATGGAGAGCAGCCCAGAGGAGAAGGACTCAGGGATGTTGGTTGGTTGGTGAGAAGCTCAGCACGCCCTGGCAATGTGCGCCTGCAGCCCAGAAAGCCAAATGTATCCTGGGCTGCATCAAAGGAGGTGTGACCAGCAGGTCAAGGGAGGGGATTCTCCCCCTCCACTCTGCTCTCATGAGACCCCACTTGGAGTTCTGTGTCCGGCTCTGGAATCCGTAGCATAAGAACAATGCGGCTGTTGGAGTGGGTCCAGAGGAGTTCCACAAAGATGCTCAGATGGTTGGAGCACCCTGAGAAGGCTGAAAGAATTGGAATTGTTCAGCCTGGAGAAGAGAAGGCTCCAGGGAGACCTTATAGCACCTTCCAGTACTGGAACGGGGCCTACAAGAGAGCTGGAGAGGGAGTTTTTACAAGGACATGTAGAGAAAGAACAAGAGGGAATGGCTTTAAACAGAGGGTAGGTTTAAATTCAGAGAGACATCAGTGCACCTTGTGAAGGCAGGACAAAAGTCTTTACGTTTTTCTCCATTTCCCATTGAAAAGGTATTGCTATAAAGCAAGGATTTATTTTAGGAATGTCATTGTGGAAAGTTACATTAAAATCACAAAACATTTACAATGGAACTAGGTTTTCTCAGCAAGATACTGCAGGAGTGCTGAACCTGTGGCTCCAGTTTTGATCACGTGAACGCACAAAGCAGAACATAAGGGAGATGAAGAAGTAGTGCCATCACCGAGTTCTCCCACTGTACACTGCTTGCAGCTCCCTCCCCAGTGTAACAGGTCATGAGAAATCTGAGTTGGTTTTGGGTCCTTTTATATTTCTATGCTTTTGCAGGTCATGTCCTATTCCAGCTGTCAAAAATAGGTTGGGTTTTTTTAAATACATCTGGAAGTCTAAGCACACTGCTTTGGAGGAACCGAAGCTTGAAGAATTAAGGAGACCTACAGTAAAATGGTGATAATTAGTAACTTATAGCCCTTGCAATTATCTCATAACAGATAGTGTGCAAGTGCCAGGCATTGCTGATACAAGCACCATTTTTTAATAGAATGACATTTGATTTTTTTTTAATGCATTTAAATGCCAACCATCTTCATGCTGTGTGTGAGTCATGGTTTCAAGTGTGTAATTGTTTAGTCAATCTTCTGTTGCATTATTATTTTATCACACTATGAGTTTGTGCTAAATAGTTCACGTTGTATCACCATCTAACCAGAAACTTCTTTATACATTCACAGAATGGGCATTTATAAGCAAACATAATGAAGGCCCCACTGAAATAAATTTGATTGCATGTGCTTCAGAGTTGTTCTTTCCTCAGTATTATATAAACACTATTAGCAGATCCTTTAGAAAATTGATTTGCTGATCATCCAAGTGACAGGCCTGTTTGGAGCTATGCTGAAATGTATCCTTCTCCTTAATCATGCTCCTGTAATTAAACTAAGGAGTTTCATGAGAACCTGGCTGAACAGATGAGGATGCTTTTTGGGTTGCTGTTCTTTTAATCTCAGTTTTTGGTCGCTTCTACGTGCTGCTGTGTCCTTTCCCCTTGCTTTTTTCCTGCAATCACAGCTGCAGTGCTGCTGTACTGCCTCCCCTTGCCTGAGCCCTGCAAACGCAGCCGTGTGGCTGAAAGCCATTTCACATACGTGTGTGTGTGTGTCTTGGCCTTGAAGTTGTTTCCTCCAAGTTCTGCCTGGCCTCTTTTTTGGGAAAGAAAGAAAACTTGGGAAGATCTTTAATCTGGTCATCCCTGCCTCATGCTGCCTGAGTTAGAAGAGCCCCTGTTCCATTGTCCTGCCTCTTGCTGGTCCAGCTGGGCTCCAACTGTGCCACTGAGAGGCAGGAAGCACAGATCCAGCAGAATCTATGCCTGCTGTGGGCTTCTTTCTGAGACAGCATCAGTAGAACCCCACTGCTGAGTGGGTAATGGGGAATAAAAATGACATGGGAAGGGGGAAAATGGGACTGTGGGAGGGAGGACTTCAGGGAGAAAGATGTGAAGGAAAGAGGAAATGAGAGGAAGAGAATCCACGTATGAGCAAGGGACTAACAAGAGGGAAGATTGCTGTGTTCTCATTCTCATTTGGGAGGCAATTATTTGAGCAGAAGAGGCTGCCTGAATCCAGAAGGTGTCGTTAATTCAGGTGGTGAATGTTTTTGGACAGCCTGTATAATGAGTCTTCTGTGTGGGTATGGTGTAATGTGTGATGTGCTTGAACAGATTTTTTAGTGACAGAACCCAGGTTCCTTTATGTGTCTCCTGGATTTTGGTGAATGTGCATAAATCGCTGCTGGTAAGAATGGAGAACACGGGAGAGGGGGGAAAAAGTAGCAGCAGCAATGAGAAACCTGGGAGGAAAACCAAGGAGTGTGTGGTAGAAAGGAAGGTAATGCTTTTCCCAAGCATGTGTCAGCATAACAGAAATTAAAAATACCAAAATAATAACTTGTAGCAATTTGTAGGAGTTTTTGAAAGCTCAAGAAAAGAACAAATTGTGTTGTGGTGATAAGATTGGACACTTGCTTATAGACAGCACCAGCCAGCTGGCCAGTCTCTCACCCATGACTTTTATCTACTGATACTGAAAAAATCTTCTCTTTTGATCTCATTCTCTTACCATCTTCTTTGGGGCAAATATTTTTTTCTAGTTGTACCTATTTTGGTACATTTTCCCATCTGTTTACTACCCTTTTTTCTGAATTTATTCTGCAGAAACAGCCTGTTTATTCCTAGGTTTGGATTATCAGCTTTGTGCTGTTAAGTAATAGAAAAAGTGCTTCAGTTCATTTTGAGAATAATTTATGAAGATGGAGCTTTGTGGCTGTAATGTGTCTGTGATTCTCCTTGCATATCCCCATATTGTAATTCTGATGAGAATAAAAAGACAAGTCGAAACATTGCATGGGAGCACACTGAATTTAAGGTGAGATAAATAAGAAATTACTTGTAATTTTGAGGAAAAAAGGGCAGAAGAATAAACCCTCTCACATCTATAGGTAGGCAGTTATACTGCTTCCAGACAGAATAAACCAGCTACTGGTCCACTGTAACCAGATCACCACCTTTCCTCCTACCTTCTGCACCTGACCAGCCTCTTGTGCAGGTCTTTCACCACATCATGTCTAGCCTGTCCCCAGTTTGGTGTGGAAAAAGCTGGATAGTGAAAAATTTGGCCTGTGCAAGTAGCAGATGTACAAATCTGTAGTGATGCATCTGTGATATAGAGGCAGTGAGAAAGAGGTCGGAGTTGTTTAGTTTCTTACTGTGTTTTCTTAGTTGAAATGGAATTTAGAATAAAGATAATAAACTATAGAATAAAGAGAAGCAAGGGCAAAGCAGTGCTCTTTTACTGAAAGCAGAGTTCCCCAGCCTCTCCTGGGTGTGGATAGAAAATAATACTGCTTTCGTCTCCCCCTGCTTGGTGGAGAGATCTGCAAACCAGTTCACCTGCACTAGATATTCCCTGAATCATAGCCACAGATCTGAGTTTGACGCCTCGGCTGTGAAGCTTGGATCCAAACTCCCGTCATTTCCTCTTGGCACATTGAAGAGATCAAGACTAGGGGTGAAGTCTTGACCTAACTTTATACACATGCTTGCTCAGTTTATCTGCAGATGTGGTCTTTGTTTGCATCATTCCCAGGACAGAAGAAAAAGCTGTGCAACAGTCTGTATGACTTTTGTGATGATGACCTTTGTTATGATGACTTCTGCTTTGATCAAGGGACTGGAGCATCTATCTTATGAGGAAAGGCTGTGGGAGCTGGGCCTATTCAGCCTCGAGAAGAGACAACTGAGAGAGGACTTCATCAATGTCTGTCAATATCCAAAGGGAGGGTGTCAAGATGAAGGATCCAGGCTCTTCGCAGTGGTGCCAAGTGATAGGACAAGAGGGAACGGGCAGAAGCTGAGGCACAGGAAGTTCCACCTGAACATGAGGAAGAATTTCTTCACTGGGCAGTGACTGAGCACTGTAACAGGTTGTCCAGAGAGGTTGTGGAGTGTCCCTCACTGGGGACACTCCAGAACTATGGAGACACAATCCTGTGCTATTTGTGCTCTGGGATAACCCTGCTTGAGCAGGGAGGTTGGACCAGACAACCCACTGTGGTCCCTTGAAAACCTGACTCACTCTGTGATTCTGTGATGCCCTCTCTTAGTTTGCTGAATATGTGTGGCTGTGACTGGGAATCCTCGTTGTAGCAGATTGTTTGCTTGTCAAGTCCTGACCATCAAATCAATTTACTACCTACCTAACAAGTGACAGCATTCCCAGTAATGACGTGTCATTAGTGCTCTGTGAATAACTGATCTTGAGGTTTTGGTGCTGAACTGAAGAGATCAGAAGCAGTTGGATACTGAAATGTTTAAAAGGTTTTGATCTTGTTATCTAAATTGAAAAACCTGTTTGTTTTATAAAAGAATCCACATGAAATACCCCATTGCATGTAGGAGGAGGAGACCATATGCAGGAAGAGAATATTGGCGGCGTGCTTGTGTCAAAAGTACAAGGAGTGTGGGAGATTTATATTCTGTTCCCTGTTGCTGCAGAGATTCCACCTGTATTTCCCCCAGCCTACAATGATGCATAGATTTTGTGCCTTTGGGGCTGGTGGGAAACACTGTCAAATCCTCTGTAAGGTTTTACTGGAAAAAGGAGAAGAGCACACTTACAAGCACTTGGGAGTGCCAGCCATACCTGCTGCCTTTGGTTCGGACCCTGACATTAACTTCACCACTGACCCATGGAGTCTTCAGTCAACTGAGGTAGAAGAATTGTTTCTACCCCACTGAATGTTATTAAACTGAAGTATTGCATCTCTATGTACAAAAAAGCTTTCACTCTGTTCAGAACCATGTGGTGTATTCACCACTTTAGGTGCTAATTGAAAATGTGGGGGTTTTTTCTCTTCATATTGGTAGCAAGTGTTTGTGTCCCACTGAGCGGTGAGTTGTGGGGCGTGTTTGATTCACAGAACACTGCTGGTTTCTGAACTGTTTCCCTGTACTGAATGCAGTAAAGTAAGGTTAAAAAACAAAAAAAAAAAAAAAGAAGAATCGTGACAACAAAACGATAAAATCCTTTGGGGAGGGAAAGAAGGATGGCAGCCTGGACTTACCTTAAAAATTCCTCCTCTGCTTGTGGTCTGTTTGGAAATGTGTTCTAGCTGCAGGGAGCAAAACTATTAACCTATTTAGAAACAGGCTCTGTACAGCTATATTAGCATCATCCCTCCTGCACAGCTTGCTGCTTGTCTTCCTTCTCTTAACAAAATTCACTTTATATGTGCACAGTTGATTTTTGTCTGGCTGGATTTCAGCTGGTGTAGACTGGAAGACAGTGAGTGGGTATAAAGTTGTGATAAAAGCACAGGTCATCTCTGTCTGTGGTGAATCAGTGGGACATTTGTCTCTCTGCTGCAGGAGGGGGTTGACATCTCAGTTTCAGGATGACTGGGGAAGATATTTCAGTATCTGTGGTGAGCAACTGAAATCTGTGACCAGAATCCTGTTGTTAGCCAGTAAAAACTGTTTCACCTTGCGGTTGGACGAAATTATTTTTAAAAGCCCATTTCACAGCAGTTGCAGAAATCTTTCAATAGATGCTTGTCAAATCATCCTTCTGGAAACATTGTGTGCACAACAGAATTTTGCAGCTGCTGAGGGTGGTTTTGTCAAAATTAATAACATGAATTCTTCGCATTCGGAAATCAGGTTGCTTTTCCAAATTGTGGTCTGCAGTGCTGCAATAATAACCGGTACCATGGACATAGTAACTTTCCAGTCAAAGCACTCAAAGCTCTGTACAGTGTGGTTGTATTCCTGAAGATAAAGTTCTGTATTTTTCACAACGCGGATGGAGTTTTTCACGCTCGTACTAGTAGGTGTGGACTGTTTCAGGTGACTGCCAAATAGTTATTCTTAATTCTTAGTGGTTTTTCCCGCAACTCTTTGCAGGTTGGAAATCTAATTTCGTGTAGCTGATGCAGTAAATATTGCTTTTCTATAGGGTTGGGGGTTTTGTTTGGGTTTTTTTGTTTGGTTGGTTTTTTTTGTTTGTTTTTTTTTTTTGTTTGTTTTTTTTTGTTTTGTTTTGTTGTTTGGTTTTGATTTGGGTTTTGGGTTTTTGTTTGGGTTTTTTTCATTTGTTTGTTTTGTTTAATTTTCGCTTTCTGCCACCGATCTATGCAGGGGAATACAGTGGTGTAAATATAGCAGTGCAGGCTGGCATGTTTGTGCACACATGCTCTCAGCAAAAGAGCCTTCCTCTACGGATTTTCATCAGTATTTAATTAGAGTAGTACAATTTTATACCTCCATATTTCCATAGGTAGGTAGGAAATCCTTTTGAGTCGTGTTTACAGAATGGAGATTATGCATTTTTAAATTTGGCAGTTGGAGTTTCTATTGGAAAAGTCTTAGGATCTGGCTTAAATACTTGAGAAATTACAGTAAGATTTCCATGACTTAAGTTAGCTTAAGCTTCCAGTTAGAGCCTAAAAAGTTTAAATCGTGTTGTCCTAAATGTAACATCCTTTTACAGAAAAAAGAGCTTCAGTAAAAGATGTAGACTGGGTGCTCAGGTGTGTGCTTGTGCAGCCCTGGATGGAGCCACATTTTGGATTTCTGTGTGGAGGGTTGTTTGATGGTGGCAGCATGTGAAATTCAAGTTAAGTAGAGCAAGGAAATGCCATACAATTGTTAGTGTGGAATCTGACAAATAGAACAATTTTCTACCCTTGAGTGACTTAAAACCATTTGCAACCTTAATCCAAAACGGCTCTGCTTAAAGCAGTGTTCTGCTCTAGAGATGAACAACAGCACAATAATCAGGCAGAAGTGCATGGTTTCACTTCTCATGTTATTAGTGTACTGACAGTATTCTTTGTTTCCCCTAAATTTTATATGGTGCAACTTCTGCCACCGATTCTGTAAATAATTTAATTTCTTTGAGCTTCATTTTTTCCCTTGTATAAAAAATTGAAATTATATTTTCCTCTGTTAAGACCTTCATTGCCTTGAAGGCAGATTTATAGCTGCAAAGCATTGTTAGTTATTATTGTTTACTTTTTTTAATATGTGGTGAACTAATAAATGTAATATGCAGAAAGTCAAATACTTTGAGGAGGGGAAAAAAGAGAAGAAAGGAATACATTTCATCTCACTTTCTTCTCTCCCCTTTACTTGGCTCTATTGTTAAGGTTCTCATCAACACCAGCATTTCAGATCCACTGGTCTAGAAGCTACTGTGTTTCGTGGGGAGGTATGATGAAAACCAAGACTTGAGACTTTTTCCTTTTTTAATAGGTGATGCTTAACAAATGGATATAGGCAGGAAATACAACATGACAAAAAGAACGAAATTCGCTGGAATTTGAGGCAGGTTGCCCCTCTGTTCATAGAATCTTGAATTATCTTTTGTGCTTGGTAGCATTAACCAGATCAATTCAACCAGAAAACAAAGAGGGAAGAAGCTAGATTTCTGGTTCAGGTTCATTTCATATCATGTCAAGAACTGGGTAGCAAAAAAACCCCCATTCTCTCAATCTGTCACTTTGTTGATGTCCCTGTTCCCTGTAGCTCTTCATGGGCTCCCTCACTCCATCCTGTCAAGGCGATGACTTACCTTCCTTTCCAGGCCCTTTTTCATTCTTACCTGCCTGACTCTTTCACATTTTTTCAGTTGCTGCTTCTGCCCAACAAAATCCAGCCAAGTACCTTGGCCAAACACAATCTCCCAACACAGTTAATGTGTCTGTGCATCAATTGCTGGGCAGGCATGAAGTTCAGGAGCACAGCCTGCTCCCAATCCTGCCTACCTTCTGTCCGTGTGCTGACTTGCAGTCAGCCTGTGAGCTGTGGGTCTGGGTGCTGTCAAAGCTGCCTGTGAGAGTGGAGGGGGAGACAAATTGTCTAAATGAACCATTAAAGACAGTTCCTTCAGCATGGGATGGTGGTGCATTGACAGGGTGGTGGCAGGGGAGCATATGTTAGGTGTTACTGTTCTGTTCTGTGGTTAGTGTGGTTGTCATCGAGTTCTGTTTTATCTTAATTTTCCTGAGATGCCAGTAAGCAATAATAACCAACTCCTTTGCTGTCACTGGATTCACACCCACACCGACTTCACTGCCACCCTAAACCACCACATTCTCAATTAAAATATGTTTCTGTAAGAGCTCGGGGATTTAAAAAAAAAAAAAAAGTATCTTCCCTAAAAATGAGATATCATACTTAATTTCTAGCATCAAGTGAAATTTTCATTTTGATGGGTACAAAAGCACAGAAAGAAAGCAAAATTCATGCTCAGTCTTATGTGAATGCCTCATTATTCAAAGCTGTTATGGTCTCTCTGGTAAAGAGAGAGAATGCAGGTAATGGAAACAAATTTTATAAATATAATTGCAATTGAAATATGTATTGTCATCATGATCTTGTTGATGCATTATGTGTATAAATCGGGGCAAACTCCTTGCTGACTTATACTGGGAGTTTTGAGATTTGCAGATGGTGTGAATCACCAGGGACTGCAAGCAGTATTTTTATAGAACTTTAGTTTTATTAGGTAGAAAACACACACAAGTACACTTCTCTCACCAGGAAAAAGCATGGCTAGGGCAGTGGCAGAACAAACTTCCTGCAATGATTTGCAATGTGGATTCACAGGGAAAATTCCCCAAGACAGAAGGTAGTGCTGTATCCATTGTCCATTCAATCCCTGGCCTGTTTCTGCAGTAACTATAAAAATTATTGCTAAACATGATGCACTTTTTCTTTGCCTCATAAGGCTTTGCAACTCAACAGATAACTTGATGTTTTGGGGTTTTTTTTCTTCAAGTTCCAACATAAATATCAGATGGTCCTTATTCTCTCTCTATGAAAATGTGTACAGCATTAACATTTACAAATAGAAATAAACTTCTCCTTTTTGTAAGACCAGTCCCTGGCACATGTTTCCAAATTCTGTTCAGCTTTGTGACTAGGGGCTGGTCGTTTTTCTTTGGAATGGTCTGTTTATTGTGTGGCCTTGGAAGAGATGGGGTTGCTGATGCCCATGTGTGTGCATGATTTGTAGTCTTGATTGCCACCGTCGATCAAATTAGATTGGACAACTAAAAGATAATGAATGCTCTATAAAATACATTCATTTACAAAGGTGGAACAATGTCATTTCTTTGAAGTGCCCTGACTGGGATCTATTACATTGTTTGTCTCAAGATGAGATAAATGAACCTGCTCTGCTCGAGATGCTGGTAAGTGTGGCAGTTTCTGAGGTGAAAACAGACCTTGAGCCTGTCCAGCTGCTGTCCCAGAGCACTCAGCAGCTCTGCTCGGTGGGTGTGTGGGAATCAGGCAGCCGAACTGCATCCAGCTGAAGTGGGAACAGGCAGGAGGTTGTTCCTCTGGCTGTGGTCAGGGCACTGCAGCTCCCGTGAAAGCGTTGTGAAATACTTAATGGAGACAAGTACTTGGTTATTTGGATGGTTTGGATGGAAATATGGCAGCTCCAGCCACTCAACACCCCAGGGCATTAAACTGCTACAGAAGACGGGTTATAATTGAAAGAGGAAGATGTTTCCTAATTAATTATGTAAACCCTGCTGCAGCACAGCCCAGCTGTATTTTCAGTAATATAATAAAATTTGTTGCACAGTTACTCAGTGTGCTGTGAGCAACTGCTGATCTTAAGAAGCTACAGTTTTACTCAGTTGTGGCTTTAGATTTAGGACAAACATTGTAGGATTTAAAAACAACAACAACAAAAACCCCAACCCACCCCACTCCCAATAACAAAACAGAAAGCAACCATGCCCCCAAAATGCTTTGGGAGTTTTTTTATACTCCTCAAATCCTGAGCCTGTCTAATGTTATGCTTTAAATTTTTTCACTGTAACTGAGAAACAGGAAATAGCAACGTGCTTTTCCAGAAATTAAAACAGATATTTTCATGTCATCACTAGACTTCTATTTCTGGAGATTTAACAAAATACAAACTATTATGGAACTTTCTTTAAAATAAAATGATAAGAAATTGAGGAGGGTTTATTTTTGTCAGTCTCCTTCCAGAGAGACACTGAAAGTTTTATTGAAGAGAATTTCCTCCAGTCATGTGTGCTTGATACCAGACCTCAGTCTCTTTCAAGTGTAGCAGAAATGTCTCCTTACATTGTCATAACTTGCAGGCGTCTCAAAAGGTTTGTCTGTGAGACTGTTGCATTTACACTTACTGGTTCTGTGAAAATCATGTGCTTAATGCCTGTCAGATGTGTTTCAATGCACTTATATATAAGGCAAGCATAACATAAAGTACATGCCAGCAAATAGAGTAGGGTTTTGGCTACAGAGCTGGGAATGATGGTAAAATTAAAAAAAAAAATAAAGGGAGGGGGAAAAGAAAAATAAAAGGAAATAAAGATGTGCACTATATTTGAGTCTAACCTCTTTTCCACCCTTTCCCCCTTTCTGTCAGTGCTGATGCTGACATCCAGCTGCAGAGATACCCAGTTACATCTGCGTCTGACTTGTGGGGTTGTAACCCTCTCAGCAGTTGGTCCAGCTGGAGAATATGAAGACCTGTCCAAGAAACATTAAATACAGAGATGTCGTGAGCCTTGTTCTCCACAAATGTACTGCAAACCCCTCACAGCTTCTGTTAGTTGCTCTTTTACCATTGCAGATCCAATTCCTAACTTGAAGAGATGCTGCATCCATAGGGAGAAATGCTTCACTTGTAATCACATTTTATAGTTCCCTTTGTGGTTTATTCTGCCACTTTGACTCGTTATAGTTGAATAAATTGAATTCTGTGGAGTGCTCTTGTAAAATGCCACACTTTTGATTTTTAAATGTGCTTCGGTGTGATGAATGCAGCATTAGAGTGGGATGCGGAGCGGTGCTGAAATTTGTGGATTGTAGCTCTGGGTTTTATTCTCGAGCCTCTCACCAGATTATTAGGATTCAAGAACAGGCCATTTTCAGGTTTTCTGCTCCTGCCTTCCATCTCTGTTAAATGAATGTGTTCTGGCTACGCAGCAGGTCTGTGCTGACACCCAGTTGGTTCTTTTTTGAACAGCCGGGCAAGCAGGTACGTTGTAACTCATCATGGAAAGGCTGTTGCACTCTTCTAATTACCAGATTGCTACCTTGTACTTCCATCATCTTTTATAAAGAGCAGAGACTTTGGGTTGTAAAGTGTCTAAACTATTTATGTGGTGCCTGTCAGTGAGCTTTCCTTCCCTGGGTGAAGCAAGACAGAAGCAGAAGAAAAGGTATTACTAGAATGCAAACACGAAGTTAAGAATGTGCTTTGAGATCTTTGAATGAAGTATGCTGAGGATCAGCACAGCTGTTTTCTTTCCAAGAAAACAATCTTCCAAGAAAACACTAGCTCTTCACTAGTGCTAACACAAGATCTTCCAAGCCTTCCAAGAAAATGCTATCAAACAGTATTATTTTTAAAGACAATTCATCTGCTGTACTTTAAAAGCACCAGTAATTACCAGGTCTCAACCCATCCATTAATGGAGGAAACCAAAGGACCTGAGCAAAAGATATCTCTCCATTAGTGAGGTCTGAAATAAAGTTCTAAAACCTGCCAGAGTTTAGGAAGGGCATGTTTGGTCTAGAGTGCTTTACCTTTTAAGGGGTGTGCTTGTTGATGAATAACAGCTTAATGGTAAAGCTGATACTAATTCAGGATTAGTATCTGAGGTGTGTTTAACGACTAATAAAAGTGGACTGTTTATGTACTAAAGCTGGCACACCATATCAGATCCACCTCTGTGTTTTAGGCAGCTAATTTTTACCATCAAATTTGGAGATGTGTCCTTTTGTGAAGTAGTTTTATGTCATGTGGAAATTTGAGAGAAGAATTCTTGCCAATATGAGGGAAGAAATATGGAAAGCAGCAACACCGAAAAGGCTGTAGATATGATTTTGCAGAGTGAGAGATTAATGAGCTCTAGGTGTCACACGTAGGAGTATCCCATGTTTTGTTTTAACTACTTAGTTCTAAAGGGAGTGTCGGGGAAGCTATTTTTCCATGTTTTCCCTGGAGAGAGAGGAAGGCAGCCAATGCATGTAATTAGTCCCTTAAGGAAAAAAAGTGTTTGAATAAGCATTCATTACAGGACTTGAAAAAATTGTTTTTCAGATAATTGCCTTCGATGAACTTCGGACAGACTTCAAGAGCCCCATCGACCAGTGCAACCCGGCCCATGCAGTGAGTACAGCCAGGGCCTGCGGAGCTGGGGTGCTCCAGAAACGGGGAGCACTGAGCTGGCAGTGAAGGATGAGTGTGGAAATTATAGGGAGTCTCTTGTGAAGTCAGCTGTGGTTTGGAAAATTGATTTATTGGGCCAGTCTTAGGAAGCCAGATGGTGGTGCTTATGTTAATGGCTTTCCTCTTTGCTGAAGGAGGCGGGAAAGTAATTTGGAAATTCAAAAACTGAAGAATGTCATGGGATGCTATTGCTTTCTTTTTTACCTTTTCATTCTGTGGCACAAGTTTTTGTTTTCGAAATAATTTGCTTTCTCTCTGTTTGAGCATGGGATGACCCGTGCTTCTCCCGTACTGTCTGTATCAACGTCCCAAAAGAGGTGCAAGCCTGGACTTCTCTGTCCCATGGCAGGGCTCTGGATTCTCCTGTGGTTTAGGAGTAAATATCATATTCTGCTGTATCTGCTATGGAAAAGCAGTAAATACCTGGGACTGTAAACTCAGTTTCAGCTGGTGAACCAAAAGTGCAGCCTACATTTACGCATATCAAAATTCCTCTGATAATTAAAGCTGTCATCTAAGGTGGTTTGGCTGACTACAGCTACGCGTGTCAGTTTGTACCACAAGAACTGAGAGCAGAACTTGCCTCCCCATCACCTCACTGGGAATTGCAATGGATATGACAGGTGCTGAATTTGGTCTCTACAGAGGACCAAGTTCTTGAATTGCCTACAATTGATAACCCAATTCACTACTGGTACTTTGCCATTTAACCTTGTTTCATAACTCAGCTGAGGACTTGTACTGCTTAGACCACTGATGATTTTAAGCCTAAACTTTATAATCCTAGAAGAAAAATATATTTTTTACTGTTCACTAACACATAAGCAAAGAATGAGAAGAGAAAAAAGAAATTACGTGAAGAAATCCTATAGAGGACATCAGTGGATGTAATCTGGTTTTGAATTTACTGAAAGTAATCTGATTTTCAATTCACTTTATCTGTTTTTACTTCCCATCTTGAGAACTGCAGACTGAATTTATATGTACCAATTTCCAGTAAATTGTTCACTTCCTAAAACTTGAGATGCTCTGTGGAGATAATTTCATCCTATTTTTAAATGGTAATGGAATTGGCCTCCATGATTAAAAAAAAGTTAGGAAGTCCCTTTTTTTTGTCATATTAGTGGTGCAATCAAAAAGTGAATTATAAAGTTTCTAGTGAAGCACAGCAGAGTATTCTGTGGTTGGTTCACATACTTGACTTCCGTGAAACTTCCTGTGATAACTCTTGCAATAATCTAAGATTGCTTTTTTCTGCACAGTATACATGTTGATGCCTTTTATAGTGTCACAAAAGGAAGATTTTTAGTGGGCATTTCTTGTCTCTTTGGTCAATTGTATTTTCCTTATTCCCTATGCACAGTGGTATGTGCCCATATTCCATTTATTTGGTGGGGTAGTTTTCTATTTTGCAGTGTAAGAGTGTCTGAAGTTGACCCACGTGTCCTCCACAATGTTTTCATGACAGAGGGTAGAGCCTTTTTGACAAGAGGAGGCTGAACTAAAGACAAATCAGAGGCAAAAACAATGGCAGTACTGAGAATTTCATTCAAATTTCCTGGTTTGCTCTCTATTACCTCCAGTTCAGAGACAGACTTCCTACTTCTCCAAGGCCAGCTGCAGTTGGCATCTGTATTTCCCTCTCCACTTCTAAAGGCAAGGGAGCTTCCTGCAGCTCCACAGGCACATCCACATGTATCCATTCTCATGTTTGCAACTGTGAGTCTAAAATTTCTGACTCTCCTTTAGCTCAGAGACTCCAAAAAGGGGCACAGTGTTTTTCTAATGCTTATCAAGCTGCCACTGCCTTGTTGTCTTTCCAAAATGATACTTTAAAAAAAAATGGCTTAAACTTGGGGACAGGAAAGGAAAAGAGGCATTTATTTGGAGACTGGAATTAAATTTGTCACAAGTTTGAGTTTTAAAACATTTGAAAAGCAAAAATCTTAGGTAGACTTGGCTTCTCACATTGGTGTGGTAAGTTACCTGTTTTAAAAAGTTCATTGTTTGGAATATTTTTTGCCATGTCTAAATGAAAATATCAGATAGTCTTCTGAGGACAGCAAACCCACTCTGCCTTCTGCAGTGTAGCTAACAGTAGAATCTTCCACAGTAACCCCAGTCATGGGGTTATGCAGTGAAATTTGGTTTTTCTGGTGAGCTTCTCATCATGAGCCACTGAAAAGAAAGCCTGACTTTGATTTGTCTTCTTTCTCTGAGTTGAATTTAGAATATCTTTTGAGTCACAATGCCTAATAACAGTGATTTTCAGTATTTATGAATGCATCTGTTGTTTAAGTGGCATTTCTAGGATATTTCAGATATTTTTCACTAATGTGTTAAATTCTAGTATCACGTGTTCAGGCACCATTTTAGTGATAGAGGAAGAGCTGCCATGCAAACTTCATTGTTGTTTTTCCCACTCAGATTTATCTTGAAGTCAGAGGTTGGGTACCTGAAAATGCAAGACCAAGTCTCTGTGGTATAAATTGGCGCAATTGAATAGAGCCAAAAATGCTGACTTAAAAAAGAGCTGCAACCTCTGGCTGAAGACTAACATAGACTTGAACCCCTGGTTCATATTGTTACACCCAGTAACAAATAAAAAATAACTTACTGGGACTTAGAAATGGGAAAATCATTTGGCTTGCAAGCAGTAGGTAAGAAGTGAATGCTGTCATTTCAGATTAATAATGTGTTGCTTCACTGCAGCCTTAATTAAAACACTGACCCCTTGTAATTGTAATATATTGTCTTAATTTATAACACCAGCTAATCTCCTGCCTTTCCCTCACTTTCTCCTGACAGAGGGAGCGGCTGAGGAATATTGAGCGGATTTGCTTCCTCCTGCGAAAGGTGAGCATGAACCAGTCAAGGATTTGTGAAGTTTATGAGAATTAAAGCCGTCCAGTGGCAATGTGCATTTATTTTCTCTTTGATCCTCACACTCTGTTGATGGAAAGCTGGATTCTGCTGTGAAGTGAAAGTCATGATGACCTTGTAAGGACAGAGTAAGACAAATTATAAAAGGTTGACATAATAGAGGGTGTCTGGATAAAAACTGAACTTCATAACATCAGCCCATTTATTTTGGAGCAAGCTTTTCCATGGTGGTGAGTCGTTTTGCAGTTGCAGCTGGAGGTTCTTTTATAGTCCTATAAAACTGCTGTTACTGTTGTAGTACAGGCTTTAAAAATACCCTTTTTTTGAACAGTGGCTTGCTATTTGACATGCTGAACATTTTTATTAGTTACATATCTAATGTTCAAGGTTTCTGGTTGATGGAATAGAATAGTTGATATAGTATGTATTTTAGCTTGACGAAAGTGAGATGCTGAGTGCCTCAGTTTCTGAGGGATTTAAAGGAGCAGATACATTGTGGGTTACTTATATGTGGCTTCAAAGAGCATCTTTTTCATAAACAATCTTTGTTTTCCTGACTGTGTCCCACTGAAGTGAAAATAATCATAGTTCCAAACTACTTTATTCCATGTGTTGTGTTCTGCAGGGTGGCAATGAAACCTCCTAAACCCTGCATTTTTCCTTAAAATGGTCATCACTGAAGTGTGGACTGCTGAACGCACCCTAATCAAGCTAAGACCTAAATTCAGATAGGGTTTTAAGAAACTGGTGGCCTCATCCTTAGAGGTTTTGGGAAAGACCGTGCTGGGGATTATCACTTCGGGCTGATCCAAAGGTGTGACTGTGACTCCATGCAGAACCTCTGGACTGTCATCCTCTGATCAGTCAGAACCTGAATGATGTCTGTTTGGCACCACTGTGAGCGTGGGACTGTTAGGAGCCATGTTTAAGTACTTTCTGAGCCTGTTTATGACACTTGGGATATGAAAATAGGAGAATATACTTATCACCAATAGCTTTCCACTTTATCAAATAGGCAGCCAGCCAGTCTCAAGCTGTGTCCCAGTTTCTTGGACATAAAGCAACTGTTGAGTGGTAATGGTTTAATATATGTGAGCCCCATGGGAATGCCTTGCCTGCATCAATGTTTAATTTTTATTGAGCCTCGGCCTCGTTGTGTACAGCAAAATGGAGCATTTTGGCTAATTGCAGACTCTGTATTCATAAGGGATTGGCTTGCTTCTGGTTCACTTAAATGGTTTGTTAATTCAGCCTCTTCTTCAAAGTTCTTTGGGGACACATTTGTTTTAATTGAGAGATTATATGCAAGAAGAGGAGGGTGCAATAACTACAGAGATTTGTAGCCTTCAAATCTGACAGCCACTAAAAATAGCTGTGTTTTATGTAGTGTAGAGGAAAATTGAGGAAAAAGAGTAAGGAATTGAGTGCCAGCTATATTGATACAGGAAAACAGCAGTTAGGATGCTTCCAGCAAGCACTAAATATATCCTTCAATATTGTGTGGCTTTAGGGTCTGTTTCTGTTTCTATGAAACAACAACATACCTGTTTTGAAGTCAGGAAGTTCTTTTAAAGGGCTTTGAAAGCAGTGGTGTCTTGCTATTTACGACATTAGAACTTAATGTCTAGGAGATTATGTAAATTTAGTTTTTTGAAGAGGTTATAGGTGGGCTATAAAAGTATGTTCAATTTCACTATACGCTGGTTTTAGAAAGGATTCTTGGGAGTTGTTAAGTGGGCATACATCATATAAATCTGATCCCAGTGAGCAAAGTCTTTTTTAAGGATCTATTTTTGGGTTTATCTCCAAAATACTCGCAGAAATTTATTGAGAAACTGTGACCAGGTATGTGATATTTCACCAGATATTACATAACTTATCTAAGTTATTTACTTTTTCCAAAACAGAATGGAGGATACAACTGTTCTGCAGCATCAGGCATTTTCTGATGTTTAGTTTGGGGAAAATGTTTCTATGTCATTAAAACAAGCAGGGTTTGTGTGAAGCAGATATATATGATGCTGGCATGTACACATGCAGGAACACGTGGGTCCTTGTTTCTGTGGTGCTGTAGGATTAGATTATCCCAAATTTCCTGGTTACTGGAGAATGATGGCTTATGCATGAAGAAGCTATGGATGTTGTATAGCCACAGTTGGATCTCTCTTACCCTGAAGTAAATGAGAAGAAGGCTTATTTTCTGAACCCAGCACCACTTGAGGTTCTCTCAGACTACAGATGTTTCATTTTATTCAGTGGTGTGGGGCTCTCTGGGATAGATTTGTGCTGCTAACTATTGAATATCCCATTACGTGGACACTGATTGCCATACAAGTGTCAGATGATTCACACAGGACACCCACCAGTATGAGCAAATGCCATGGCGGCTTTTTTGCTATAAATTGCCTTTGTTTCCCCAAGGATGTGATTCTGTGGCTCACTGCAGTGCTGTCCAGAGGATACAAAGTAGTGGTGGGTGTGAGCAGAGCAGTACAGAGCAGCTCAGGCTTCCTGGGCTCATCAGCCCTGCTGAGGGGTGCAATAAGCAAGATGTGCCTGTGAGGTCTACTGTGATTTTTACAGTCAAATATTTTGGTGGGGTTTTTAAAATATATTCAGTTACTGATGACAGCAGTGTTATTTAATTGTAATTGCAGTTGTATTTCAAGAAATCTATCTAACCAATTGATTCCTTATTTTTTAATTCCTAATTGATAGTTACGTTAGTGCTAAGGACAATTAGGAATTTCCTAGATTAAAATAAAATCAAATGCATTAATCAACCACTGTAATATTATTACTTTACCGTGGAGGAAATTTAAATTAAATTTTGATTAGGTTATGCATCATAATTTTTGAATTAATTCAATAAATCCTTACTAAGGAGGAGAGTTGGTTGAACTTCTTGCTCAGTGAATACATTTCAGATTTCACTTTGCTCATGCCATATACTACTCAACAATATAGGTAACCTTTCTCCAATTACCAGCAAATATTTGTTTTTAAAGCCCATTAGGCTGAAGTAAGATTTATGAACATCAGAACTGGAACTTAACTGGGAGGGAGTTGAGGTAGATAAAAGACAGACTTTTCCTCATTTTTCTAATGTAGTGCAGCTTTTTAGTTAAGTTATGCCTAAAATTCCTAAAACTGCAAGTATAAGAAAATACTGTACCAGAGCTCAATCCTTTTTCTTGATTTTATTTGGGATTTGGTTTTTTGTTGCTTTGTTGTTTTTTTTCCAACTCCTGAAGGGATGATTGGAAGAGAGTAAATTCAGCAAGAAATCTAACCGTGGGCAAGGTGACATTAATCTCAAAGATGTTCCAGATGAACTTGAACTGTCTGGAAAAATACAAACAAATACGCAGACAAAACCCCTGCAGGGGCTGTATTTGAATAACCAAACTTGGCCAGTTCAGCTCTCCAGTACGAGCAGTAGTGTAGTAGATAGTGAATCAGGAGCTGGGGTGTTTAAAACAAAACAAAACAAACCTAAAAACCTCTTCACCTAATATTTTTTGAAGCAAGTTTTAATGTTTTAGTTAGATGGTTGGGCAGTGCCAGTCTGTGGTCTGGTCTTGTACCTCTGTCACTGTGGTTTCCAGTGGAGCTGGGTCTGCTGTAGTAATGGTGGAAACTTATTATGTATTCAGTAGTTCTGGTGTTTACCAGATTCAATTCTGGCTTTTACTACTTGCAAAAATAAAATAAATATCTCTTTTAAGTTTATATTTCATTATTTGGTAAATAACCAAACCTGATATTACCTCGAAGAGCAGTTTTGGAAGCTATTCCATTCAGACTGAGATAATGTAAATAAAATGTAAGACCCGGAGAGGATTCCAGACACCTGAGCATCTGCACAGTTTTGTTTTGTACATTTCAGTATTTACCTATTCTGTAAAAAAAGTTAAAGTTACTCACAGGTGTGCAAGTAACAGTAATCCAGAGATGTGAGCAAACAGAAGCTTGAAGGGTTATGGGTTAACATCACTGGTTCAGCTGTGGACAGAGCATTCTGAGGGTGATGATAAGGCTTGATCTTGTGTCCGTTTGTCGGCATTGAATGCAGACTCTCAAAGTTTGGACAAAACCCCACAATATGTTCAGTGAAACATTACTGAGCTCACTGGATCAGCTAACAGGGAACAGCTTTTGGGCTTTTCCTTAATAGCAGAAGAAAAGAGGATTATTTGAGTATGGAAGCTCTTTACATGTAGCTCAATATTATGTGGAATCAGTCCTGTTAAAAAGCCCTATCTTTCCTTGTTTACCCTTATCCAGCTGACATTTTTTCCCTGCATAATTTGGATGAGGGGACTGACCAATGTGCACTTGAGTAATTGCCGCATGAAATAGTTTTTTTCACTTGGACCTTGATAGGCTCCAGACCTTCACCTTCCAGTGGCTCCTACCATTCCCTGCATGCAGCAGCTGCACTGGCCACTCTCCTTTGAGGAGAGTCAGGTGTCCCAGTAGCTCATTTCAACTGACTGATCACATTCTTTTCTTCTCTGTAAATTTGCTGGTTATTGCAAGGATCACTCTCTCTGTTGTTCTGCCTCGCAGTCACTGGCAAGCCTGGCATAATGTGATGGATTTTAAGAGTGTGGTTTTGGGTATGTCTGTTGATTGCTTCGTCATGCGTTTAGGGATTTATGGATGTGTGACGTTCTTTTAGCCAGTCTGCAGGCTGATAGTCATTAGCAGAGCACTTCTGTAAGCCTATAGCATGGCTCATTAAAATGCTTAATGTGAGGTTATATAAGCAAATTTAGCAAATGTGATGCACAATCAGAAGGAATTTTGAAAGTGGCGTATAATCATCCATATTGTAAGAAGGAATCATACTTTCTCCCTGGGGCTGAGAAATCTCCTAGGTGGAAGCTACAGCAGCAAGACAATTAGTTTGTTGTGAACTGGGAGTAGCAGCAACAGTTTTACCTTGGTAGTGCGATACATTTTTTACAACCTCAATAAAGATGTTTTAATTCCTCATTAATTTGGACATAGCAGACAAAGAAAATGTTGCAGCATAGCCACACTTAGAGGGGTAAGTCTGCAGGGTTAGTACAGCCCTGGTTTCCTCCTAACGGGTAGTGGACATTTATTCTTTGAAGCTTAGGTGTTTATGTTATTCAAGAGGAAGACAGAATTTTCAGTGTGGTCGTAAGGCATTTTTGGACTGTGGAAAGGGCAGTGATATTCTGCCTTGCGGGAGAAAGAGGCTGATGTTTCCAGAGTTCTGATAAACTGCTGCTCGAACAAAGATCACAAAGGGAACAGAAAATGGCAGTGTGTGACATTTTTCCTGTTAATAGTGATTGTTACAATGATGGAGCACATGAACTTTGTCCGCCCTCATTAGAGACCAAAGAGTTCATCGTTGTTCCTGGCTTCTCAGCAGATGTCGTAGTTCTTGATGTAGCTAATGCTCTGTCTTTTCACACCTCATCAGTATGATGAAACTGCTGAGTTTTGAGTAATCTTCTGGACAGTAGGAAAACTGTCAGGAGACCCTCCCCACAGGGTGACTGGGAGCATAAACCCCAATCAAGAGGCAACGTGGATGTCTTCTGAAGAGTGAATATAAAATTCCATGTGTATAAAATACACTGCGGATACCCAGGTGGTTATTCAGTGTCTCCCTGTGACTCAGGGCCATACAGAAGGTTGTACCCAGGCAGGCATTGCTGTGTATAAAACTATTTAAGTAACTACTATGTATTTTTAAGATTATTTTTATCATCTCAAATGCCTTTCTTTTTTTTTTTCCCTCCCCAATATTGGCACTGCAATTCAGTGGTTCAGAACAGAGTTGAATCCTTTTGATTGGATCACATTAGATAGTTTTGTCAAGATCTGAACTTGCTATTAACTGGCCTGATAAGCAATGTGAATCTGAAACAGGTGTTCATTAATCCTTTTTTTAGAGGTTTAAACATATGATCTGTTATTGGGGCTACAGTGATATTCTGAATTAACATTATCAGATAAAAACTTCACATTTTAGAAGTGTTGTAAGTCAAAAGGGTAGTTTTAGGCTGTTTCATTTTTCTTCTTTCTGGAAGAAAATATTATACAGGAGTAACTCTGCTTTTGTTGTCTTTAGGCGGATGTTCTCTTGTCTTATGTTCTGCCACTTCTTGAATTTTGCATTCTGTTCTCTTAGTAGGACACTTTGATTTTTTGAAGGTTGTGTTGTGCTTCAGCCAGAGATTACTTTCAGCAAGACTTGGCTCTCCTTTTCCGTGACGTTTGCACTGGTGTTTGTGTTACAGCAGTGCTTTTGGTCTCAGGTAAAGAATGAAGCCTTGTTGTGCCAGATGCCACAAAACCCACATGGAAATAAATATGGAGAGCGTTTGTTTACACTCACAAGACCTGTACAGAACAGGAAAGGAAAGGTTGCACCATTGTTCTGATGATACAAATCTTGTTTTTGGAGACCTGCTTAGTTTTGTTGTTAGCAGGCATAGCTGGAATCTTTTATTTTTAACTGAAACTAACAATTTGCTGGTTTTGAGGGGTGTGATGTTTTGTTGTGTCAATAATTGCATGGGGTCTTGAATCTCTACAGCAGCTGTTCAAATCCAGCCCAGTTTGGAGTCAGACTCAAACTACTGTGGTCACATTGATGATTGTTGGGAGTAAAATTATCTGGTGTTGCATGCTTAGAGGCTTGGGATGTTTGCTCTACAGAAATACTAATAAACACAGGCAATAAGATGAGCTAGATCTCTGTCAACATCACACTGAGTGTGAGCTGCACCCCCTCTGCTATACAGACACAAACAAAATTAGCTTCCAGCCTGCCTCAGAAGAAATTCCAGAGTTTGCATGCAGCCACTGGAGTAAAGAATATTGCTGTTTCTGAGGCATTGATCAGATCCACAGATTTTGTAGGATGTAAGCTTGCCATGCTGTGCACATTCTGTCAGTTAGGATTTGGACTGTGATTGCATCATCCTTCATAAAACTAAATCCATTGAAGTTCTCCTCTGTTTGAAGTGCCCCAGAACTTTTTCAAATACATTAGGCTCTGAGCGTGTGTGAGAAACCCCAAACTGGTGTGTATTTCAGTACTCCATCCTTATTTGAAAGGTACTGCTAAACCTCTGTTGCATGAAGAATAAAGCCAATTTTGTTCTGGCCTTCAGAGTGGCTCTGACAAGATATTTTTACATTTGGAGAGAGTATCTGTACACCTCAGGGATAAAATTTGAAGTTAGCTAAAAAGGTATTAGTACACAAGTTTTAGTTTATGAAAATCGTGACTGATGGTGGAGTTCTTTTTAGACAGTTTTCACACAGCATCTCTCATTAGCCAAAAGACACGGGAGGTAAATGCTAAATCTTCTGTTCATGTAAACAGTGGGGCTGTCCTTAGGCTGCACAAGGAAAAGAAAGAAGAGTGTAACTTGACAGGAGAAGTGGAGATACAGGAAGACTAAGTAAAATATTTGCAACTGAAATACGACACTTTCACTAGCTCTGTGTTGGTTTAATTGTTTTCTGCAGCTTGCGTAAATGAGGATGGAGTTAATATATTCGCAGTGATTCACACTTGGTAGAGATTTTGTTTGCATCCAGAAGGATGGAGGAGATAATGATTTTCCCTGAATCTTGCAATAGATTTCCAGTATAGACAAAACTTAGGCCTTCAGTGCCTTTGTTACTGAGCTGCCTTTCCCCATTTTGTGCTCTGACAGGAAATTCAGTACAGATCATCTAAAAGCTTCTCTCTTTCCCTCTCTTAAGTCTTTTCTGCCTATTTTTTTGTTACATTTCTTACTTGTGAAGTGTGGAAAGGGATAAAATGGGGCATGCCCTATTCAGTTAGCCTTTTGGGCACCCACATAGTTTGAATGTCATCAGAAAGAGTGGAACTTGGCACAGTAGCTATTTTTCAGAACTGATAATAGAATTGGGATCAAAGAGCTGGCAGTATTTATACTTTGTACACAAATAATCCCATAAATGTTGCTTGACTAGAGATAGTGCATCTCTTCTTCACACTTTCTGTTTTGTTTTAAATAGATAGCATTCATATTTACTAAAAAGGTATTACTATGGCAGTAAAAGTACTGAATATAATCCCTTTTGTCCTTTCTTTGGATACAGTATCATATCTGTAAAGAAAGTCCTTAAAATAGGACTAAAGGACTGAGAGGAAGTGTAGTATTTCTGGCAGGCAATTCATTCACTACTGACACTCATTTATTAAGTGCATTGTGCCAACACTATTTTTAGTCAATTTTACAAGTTCCTGAATTCAGCACTTTTGAAAAGTTAGAACATAACAATTGTTATTTTTAGCAATAATTGCCCAAAGATGTCTGTGTGCTTACCTAGGGATAATGAGAAGATATATCCTGCTGTGTCTGCCAGGTGCTCGTAGCAGGGGGGGCTTGTAAGGGGAAAAGTTATGAAAACTATTGCAAGAGTGAAGAGTTCAAACTTGTGACTCAGCCGCAGCTTGGTCCTTGTCCCTCTTTTACTCCAGTAGGGAAGTAAGATTTGCCAGAGTGATGCCTCATGAAAACTGGAATATCCTCTGGAGGGAGATTTTCATAGTGTTACTACTCGTGAAAATATTTATGTATAAAACTGTTTCAGCTTAACTGAAAATATTTTGCTGCTAATCTCATCTCTAAGTGTTTAGTCAATAATCAAAGTGTCAAACAAAGTACCATGCTGCAACTGATGACCTGTTGCTCTACAGTTCAGCTTCTCCCAGTCCTGCTCTGGAGGATATGTAAGCACAAGCCCTTAACAGTGGGAGAACATCACAAGTAACAGCAGAATGAGCTGAAGATGCAGCAAAAATGTAGATGAGTAATGTTGTCTGTACTGTGCTCCTGAGAGCAGTGTACTTCTCAGCCACTTGGGGTGATGCGACTTATGCATCTGTTCCTCAGAGCTGTGCTGAAATATTGGCAGAATTTGACTTGCTAATAGCCTATATTTGCTCTAATTCAGTATGCAATAAAGTAAGTATTTGCATTTTCATAAAACGAAGGAAGTTAAACCAAAGGTCACTGTTATGTTTAGCAGAACATTCAGTGTGGGTTTAAGTTGGGATCACACCCTATAAAGCTACTATGCAGTTACAAAAAGCAATATAATTCCTAAATGTAGAGCGCAATGATTTTATACCATACCTGTTTATGGATGCAATTTGTTTTCTGCTGTGAGTTAAATGTCCTACCTTGCACCTCGTTGCTGATGTTTTCTGTAAAGCTGTTGTAGTGCCAGGGATGGAAATGTCTCTGCCTGTCTGCACTGCACCAAATCTGCTTCCTCAGACTGACAGTCTTTACACACCCGATATGGAAACAGCCCTTTAGTGAAACGCTTAGTTTTCAGCATTTATGGAAGTGTCAGTCTCAGGCAGGCCCCCAGGAGAAGGCCTGAGGGCCCTTCCTGAGCCGTGCAGATGGCTGAACTTCATTTTGATCATCCCTGAGGTTTCTGCATTCGTAGCCCTGCCTGTGAGCTGGGGGGCTGGTTTTGTAGCTCCTAACAAACAGCTGCAGTGCTAATTGCCGCTCTCCCCAGTTTGGGGTGAGCAGACAAAGGCGGCAGGAGCTCTTGGAATAGCCCAGCTGCGGGGTGTCCTGGCTGGTTGTGCCTGAAATACAAAAGTGAGGTAGGGCAAGGAGGGGTTTATTACCCTGTTTTCTGGCAGTGCTGTGGAAATTAGAGAAGCTCGCACTCCGGGGTTGCTAACCCAGCTTCTGTTACTGGTTCTGAATTAGCGTTAGGAAAAGGAAGGTCATGAAGATGTCTCCTGATCCCTGCTGAGTGGAAAAGAACAGTTTGCAGAGGAGATACACTTGTAAGATCACAGCACATCTACCCTAATGACGTGCCTTCAAGGATGGGGCACTTCTTGAATTGTGCCAGTGCCCTGCAGACCTTTCAGTCTTTTTTTAAATCCGTTTCATAACCTCTTTACCTGTTGGCTTCTATGACCTCCCATGGGCTCTGCAATACCGAAATATTTATAGGTACTCCTGATGAATGTCCTGTAAAGACCTGATTCTCATCTGTCACTCCTCTTGAAGTTATTACTGGTCTTAAGAAAAAGCTTAAATATTCTAGTCGTAAACTAGCTCCAGTGGAATCTGTAGATACTGAATATAATTATCCCCATGTTGCAGAAGAGAGAAGTGAGACAATGAGAAGTGAAACGATAGGCCTAAATATAGATGTGTTTAGTAGCTGAGCTGGAAAGAGCATCCAGAAATCCTATATTTTAATATTAGATCTGGTACTGTGTTACAGATGGATATGGAGTGAGAATAGTAATTAGGATCTTTGTGTTACTCATTTCATTGTCTGGTATTTGTGCTGTGGAGTGACTTATGTTCACATCCCCTTAAAATAAATGTTTAAAGGAATTCCAGTAGCTCTTTAGAATAATTAAATTGCCTTCACAAAGCACTGGCTTTTTGCTGCTTTGTTTCACTGTGATCCCGAACGGTGGGTGGAGGGGTGAAAACACAGATGTTATATCCCTTTTTTTTTTTAAATTTGTGCTCTGCATTTGGTCTGTAACATTAAATCTTGCATGTGTGCACTGCTGCTGTCCCCCAGATAAAATGTAAAGCCGTATATATGAACTTAGTAGGTTCAACTGCACGTTACCCTTTTGATGATCTGGAATCCATTCTCCAGGCATTTCCTTTTCAGCTACTTGCACACATCTGCCTAGCAAACTGCTAAATACTTGTAGAGGTTTGCATAACATGGTTTTGAATTACTTGAAATGGTTTTGTTACGTGTTTGTGTTGTAACAATTTGGTGCCACTGAATTTCTAGGTGATTGCTATAAGCAACTGGAGAACAGTCTGTAAAGACACAAGCAAGTGTGGATTTTAACAGGAGAATTGAAATAAATTGAACATGAATATTTGGACTGAAAACCTTGGTATATTTGCTGTGACAGCATTGTATTGGGCTCTAGGGCAGCCTTTTAGAGGAGGTTTTGGAAGTCAAGTAACCCAAATCATTTAAAGTAGATGAGAAAGATACACTAGAGAAGCAGAAAGACTTCCTGTGTTTCAAGAGTAAATTTAGTGTTTCATGTGTTTGGTCAGTGCAAACAGTATGTTTAAAACTGTTGCAGTTATTAAGATGTGTGGTCTGTGTATTTAAATTACACACAGTTGACCCTTCTTCTTTGGTTTCTGCAACAGCAGGAGGAAACAGATGATTTGTTTCAGAGTATGTACATTCCACGTACACACACAGTCTGGGCTAAGGCACATGCTACTGCTAGCTTTTTGTGTGGTTTTGCTTTCTGTTTCTCACTTACTTGCACTACGCTTCTGATTTTTCTGGTCTGTGCTGTTCAGTTAGGGGAATTTGGGAGTCATTAAATAATCTCCCTTTGATCTTGCAATGTCTTTAACTCAGCTGACACTCCCCAGTAACCCAGGATAGCTCTGGCAGGCTCTGTAGGGATGGGCTTAATAGTGTTATTGAAATAACTCCTGTGTCCTGAAAACCTTGGGTACACCTCCACCCCCTCTTTCCCTGCTACTGACGAGGACCGATTCCGTCAGCTTTTTTCAGGGATGTGGTGGAAGATGAGCACCACAGTGACAAGTCATCCTCTAGTGCAGTAGCAATAACCACTGCAGTCAAGCAGCATGCACTTAGATCAGTCCTAATCTGGGGCCTGGGAGTGATTGCACAAGTGCACGGTGCTTTCGGTTTCTTGTTGCTTTCAGGTGGATGGAAAGGGGCTTGTGTGTTTTTAGGGTGAACGGCTTGTTTCCACTGGGGTGATCACCAGAGCCCTTAACACTGCAAGAGGGAGATTCAACCCCCACTTCTCTCCAGGATTTTCCTGCCATCTGTGGGAGGAGAAGGCAGACATTAAGAAGGGAAGTTGTTTCAGCCTCTAACAGTGTAATGAAGACTCTCAGAAACCCTGGTAGGGTGGAGTGTGTAATGGCTGGCAATTTCTGGGTACAGTGTAAAATCTGTGGTTGCAGCGCGGAGGTTGACGTGCACAGATGGAGACTGATGCAGACTCTGAGTCTTTTGGGGGAAGGAACAGCAATTCTGTGAGAATTATTATTATTGTGTAGCACTCAGGAGTACTGGTTTTAGCAAAGTGCTGGAAAGAAGCATCTTGATGTTTCAGTGGCTTCAGAGTGACTGGGAAAACTGTTTGATTCACTTGTTGCAATTGATTTTCTAACTGGGAGAATTTAACAGCACTGATGAAGGGATATTATTATTCCTGCTATTATACCTTCCCAGTTCTGGTTCCTGTGAGGTATTTTATGGGCCCTGTTCACTGGTGAGGCAAACTGTAAGAGTCATTCCATGTAAAAATGATAACAGTGTCCTGTAAAATCAAAATTACATTTGAGGAGGAGGTATCCATATGTAATAAACAGAACAAGGAAGAAAGGTGCTGACAGAAAAAGACGGGGGTTTTTGTATAAGAACAACAGAATGGATTTAGGAAATAGGAAACAGAATACAATTATTTAGGACCGAGCTTCTCTAAGGAGGTCTTTCTATTCCTGTAAACAGAAAGAAGCGGCTGATAGGTGCTTAAATGCAGTGCTTGTTTTCCTTCTCTTTTAGTTCAGCCAAACCTAGATGTCTATCCATAGCACAGCCTGCCTTATTTTCTGTGGAATTAGAGGAGAAGGATCTATCTACATGTGCACATGTGTGTGTGTACTACTTTGTATGAGAATGAATTCTTGTGGTGAGATGGTAATGACTATGATACCCACCTAAAGTTTTACATTTTAAATGTGAATGACAAATTGTGAATAAGGCGTTTGAATATTTACTGATGTAGATATCTACTTAACTATACATATCAGAGAAACACTTAGAAAGTTGTGATAGTTTCTTTTTCCCTTGCTTATGTTACAGCAAAATGCATTTCTGATTAGCAGCAATTTTTTTGTCTTGAAGCTGACTCCCTTTTCAGGCTTTCCTGTGGTTTTCCACAGGGGAGTATCAGCCAGGTGAATTTCTGGTGATAAATTTGTAGTGCTTTTTGAGCTTGCGACTCAAAGTGACCAAGTTGCATCCCTTAAGAATTGTGCTGCTATGCCAGTTTCTCCTTCTTCTCCATGTTTCATAACCATCTCAAGCTTCATCTTGAGCTGTGTCGGAAAGCAGAGGTCGTTATCTGAATCAGGATGTTCCTGGTTCAAAATAGAAGTGTACTATTTATATCCCAACATGTTTACCATCTGACAGCTTCCTATGCTCTCACAGGAATGAATTAAAGACGTTGGTTTAATTCCTAATGCAGTTATCTGTATCACAGAAGTTGCTTTTCAGTTGAGTTGCTTTTCAGTTCCTCAGCAGGAACAACAAGGAATGACTGCTGCTTGTTTCTCAGCCAGCTTTCTTCTCTCCAGGAGCTGAATCCCGTGTTTGCTAAGGTTGATTTCAAGTTTCCACTTCTTTTAGAGGATATCATGTCAAATTGCAGGATGATTCTTACAGCTAAGAAGTGAGGCAGTGTTTTATTTTAGTTATTTACTTTACCTCATAAGCCTTGCTGTTAGTGCCTTTCTGTACTTTATGCTTCCAATTCTCTCACCTCCTTTTAGATCTGGTCTCTTAAGTCCATCAGCTGAATGTAATTGGCTTTGCAGGCTGGGCTTTGTTTGCTTCTTTGCATGAATTCTCTCCAGAAATAGTGATCAGCAATGATCCTTGCTTTATTTATGTCTACAGGAAAATACCATTCCAAGAAAAGGGTGAAAAGATGTAAATGACCCATTTGCTGTTCCATCAAAAGCATAGATAGATTTAATTTACACCAGAAATTGTGACTGGAAGTTGAGCCTGCTCCTGAGAGTCCTGGGCTTCCTTTGTTTCCTTTCTAGTTTCAGTGCAGATTTTTGTTTTGTTTTTCAAGCTCTGCATAAATTTTCACCGTGGGTTTCCTTCCCTGTTATTACCAGCCAGCCCACTGATCAGGCACCAGAGTTGCAGTCTTGCTACGTTTGTGTATTGTGCTGGAATCAGAGATCAAATATGTGAAAATGAATGTAATATGCTTTTAAGTGTTGTGATGTTTAGTGGGCAGACGTACATCATGAAGACCTTTCTTGTCTACAATTTGTGATGAAGATGAATCACTCTTTGGGGAAAGGTTATAGTCATGTTGTAAAATCACATTCTAGAACTGAAAAGAAAAAAAAGATCCAGCAGTGATAAATAAGTACCATGTGGAATCTGAACTATGTAATTGTATTGTGATTTGTCATCCACATAAGAGAAGCCCTTGAGAATGTTTAAGTTGAAGGCATAGTCGCAGAGGTTCCAAAATGTGTTAACTTCTTCAAGTACTGGCGTGAAATGAATTAAAACAATATGTTCCATGTGAGGTGGAAGGACTCCTAGAACCAAGATGATGGAATTCCTTGCAGCACAGCTGTATCGGAGTAGGCATTTGCAGAAGCTGTATAGTAAATTTTACATTGTTAAAAAAAAAATAGGGTTCACTTTAATTATTTGACAGATGATAATGAATTTACATCCAAAAAAAGCCCTCAAATATCTTTTGTGATTTAATTTTGCTTGATGTATCTCCACGATGAAGCAGTGGATGCAGATGAGTTGTGTATAAGTTTGTCTAGCTTTGAGAAATGTGCACTGCTGGAAATCAGTCTCTTCTGTGACTTGAAGAAAGAAATAGGGATTGCTGAGAACAGACATGGGAAGAAAACAAGAGAAGAAAGACAGCTAAGAAATGGGAAAGCAGTGAAACAAGAAAAGGGCCTTTTGAAATAACTACTCTGAATCAACATCACATACATTTCTGCTTCTGCCAGCTGCCCACTCATTTTCTCTTTTAATAGAAAGAATCGTCATGGTTCTGAAACAAATAGTGTAGGGAGCCATGGATTTTCTTAGGAAGTGAGTTTCCTGTCTTGGTGGGTTTGAGCTTGCAAGACTTACTTGGTAATGGATTTGGTCTCTTTAGGGTGTATATAACATATCAAAATGGTAGAAGCAGTGTTTTGTTTTTCCAAAGACACTTCTCCACTACAGAAGCAAAGCTTCAGGAATAGCTCTGTTTCCTTTCTGAATGCATGAGTAATAAAACTTTGTTCTTTGAAAACTCTTTTACTGACGCTCATTTAGTCTCAAAATGCTTCTGTGAGGGAGGCATTAATATAATGTATGTTCTGTAGACATAAATCTGGAACACCAGATAAGACAGAAAGTGATTTGTCCCATGCCTCTCATCAAGCCCTTGGAGTACAGACTTGGATAGAACCTTAACCTGGCCTTGAGTCTTGTGCTCCTTGCTTGAAGCCACGGTGTCTGCCAGCTGAGGTATGTCTAAGGACAGACACACAGGAGACTTGCAAAACTTGCAGAGTTGATTTGTTTTCTAAGAGGCTACCTGGGTGACTAAAATCAAAGAGGTTTTTGTTTTACTGACTTCTGTTATTTCTGTTCCTTTCCTTTTAGCTGGTGCTGCCGGAGTACTCCATCCATAGTCTTTTCTGCATAATGTTTTTATGTGCTCAGGAGTGGCTCACACTGGGGTTAAATGTTCCTTTGCTTTTTTATCACTTGTGGAGGTAAGCCCTTCTTTTATATGCTGACTGCTTGTTAGCCTTGCTTGCCAATAATCTACACATGCAGATTGTATGAACAGTGAAGGACAGTGATAGGAGTATAGACAAGTATCTTCTGCCTAGAGACTCTTGCCTATAAGCAGCTGAAACTTATCCTTCCAGAGAAAAAGGAATTTTTTCATGATTTAAGATGGTTAAAGAAAACATATGATAATACAGCTGTGGCTTTCAGTTAGTTAGGTGAATGTTCTGAAGGGTGTCAGGATACGCTCACCAGAAGCGAGTGAAAACGTGGAAGTGAAATAGGCTGGAATCTGAATGTGGAACTTAGTGAGGCTCTAAATACTTCACAGCTGGGGAGTTTTATGACAGTTCGTATTTGAAAGAGCTTGGACCTCTTCATTCAGCCCTAACAAGGAAACCTTTCCATTGTGGTTGTGAAGTAGAGACTGGGCAGGTTGACAGATTTTTGTGTCTCATCTTCTTTGGCAGCTTTTTGGGTTGTTTTTTTTTTTTTCCAGTATGATGTAAGTTGTTTCTTTCTGTACAGTAGGGAATTCCTGTTCTGCAAGAGAATTCTCTTTTAGAGGCTCTTGGAGTAGGGATTGGAGTAGGTGAAGAGCTGTTTCTTCACACTGCCCATAGGAAGAAGTGGGGCGTGTTCCCACTCTGGGTCTCTGATTTGTGTTTATATTCACCGAGGGGCTTTCCGAGTTGATCGTGTAAGACCTGCTGTTGTTTTCCAGACAGGCAGTGCAGCTGCTGCTGCTGCATCTTCCTCTGCATTCTAGTGGAGGATCAGCCTTCTGTTGCTTCTGAAAATAACCGAGAGACATCAGTTTTTGTGCTTGTCAGTCTGGAGACTTCCCTAAGTTTTGCATTTTCACAATGTTTGTAAAAGCACAGATGATTTTTGTCTGTCAGGGTCTCTTTGTGTTACAAAGGTACATATGGTAGCAGAGGAATAATTCTGTAAAGAAGTCAAAATCATCATCTCAACGAAGAACTAAAAAGTAGTAGCTTTTTTACATTTTTTTTCAGCAAAAGCTTGGTAGTAATGTAGAGTCGTATGATAGAGTGTATTATTGAAAAATTAGAGTGTTAGTGCAGTTCTCAGAAAGCTAAATGAAACAAAGCTTTTCTCCCCACTGTTTTGCTGCAATAAAAATAATATTTTATGCTGTTCTTTTGCTAAGGGTTAACAACCAAAGTGTGACAGTGATACCCAATTTAAAAGTTTCTAAAACCAAATATAACCAAGAGGAAAATGGCCAGATTCTAAGGAATGATATTGATCCTTGGAGAGAACTTTTGATTCTCTCTTTTTTCTATGATTCTTCATATGCTTTGCTATAAATACTCCATAATTACTCCTGCTTTAACCACAGACAGGTTTGGGTTCATTGTGTGAAGTTCTGCACAGAACCATAGAAAGGCATTGTGTAGTATCTTCATCCAAATGAAGAGAAATAAACAAGATTTCACCTGTGGTTCTCCATAAAAGAACTTGCCATCTTATTAGAGATTCTAAGTGGATGTGACTAACATTGGAAGGGAGGAAGGCAAAGTCATTTTGAGAATATTTCCTTTCAAAATTTGCTGCTGGTCACTTATTTGGTGTTTTTATATCTTCTCATCTGTCTGTCTGTCCATCTGTAAGCAACGAGCAACCTTCTGTTTACTTTGTCAAAGCAGCAAAAATAACTATTTCCTCTGATTCATGCTGATCTTGGAGCAGTTCATTAACTTTGTTGAGGACTCCTTTTTTTAGTTTGCTTTTTCTTTTTACTGCAAAGTAGCTGAGACAAAAGCTCCTTTGCCAAAGGAGTTTTTTTGTCATGATTTTCTCAAACAGTCAGTCATTGCTGAGACTAATTAGAAATTTCTCCCATGTAAGAAGAAAAATATTTTCCAAAGAAAATTATTTGGATGATAAATTCTTGAGCAGTAGAGCCACATGTAGAAAACATTAGTCAGATGCTTCTTACATTACTCCATATTGGCTTTTTTCCTTTTCAGAATTGGAGGAACTCAGCTGCCAGTTGTTTGGGACTGTCACCTTTCATCATGTCTGAAATCAGTTGCGTAGGTGCAGTTAAAGCCCAGTAATCCTTCCTCCACTCTGTGATCACAAACCACCATATATTGTCACTCACAATGTGTAAGTTATTAGTGGATAAGCCAGAAATAACTCTGTAGGAAGGGGAATTGTTTTGATCTGAAGAATTAATAGAACACAGAAAATCCACATTCATTAATTGCTTGGTTCCATAAGAAAGGAGTGCTTAGACCAGTGTCCTGATTTTTACGATGTCTAGAAATAGAGACTTGAAAAAGAAAGGGGAATTCCTCCTATATCATGGAAGATGGTAGTCTCCTGAGCTGGTGTTCTGTGTATCTGCACGTATTTAATACAGGTTATTACAGAGTCATTCTGGGTGTCTTCTCCTGCTGTTTCAGGTACTTTCGTTGCCCAGCAGATAGCTCAGAGCTGGCATATGATCCACCTGCAGTCATGAACGCAGATACCTTGAGTTACTGCCAAAAAGAGGCCTGGTGTAAGCTGGCCTTCTACCTCCTTTCCTTCTTCTACTATCTCTACTGGTAAGTCTGGCCATTTCACGCAGAGAATAGTAGCTGCTTTTCATTTTGCTTGTGAAATTGCATTTAGGAATGGGTGGAACCAGTTGGACAATTTCCTTAGTCTCGTAAGACCTGCTTCTGATGTTGATTCAGGGAAGCACTCCCACTGACTGCTGACACTTCAGTACAGAATATTTAGTGTTTACCTAGGGCCTGAGCCAGGCCCCAGGGCCAGTCAAAGGAAATAACTTTTACTTCTCTGTATAGTCTTTTGGGATGGGTGAAATAACAAATGTTACGCTAATGGCATTACATCAATATAAAAAACTTCAATTAAATAAATTGAAATTAAATAAATATCAACTAAATCAAATAAAAAAATACAATTCCTTATGATTCAAGAGAATCATAAGAAAAATACTACACCTCTGGTGTAGTAATACTCAGGATAGTTAATGAATGGGTAGGTAGATGCTGGGTGAGAACATGGGATGCACCATGCCTGTAGCCATTCCTACAGGCTCCCTTTCATGACTGGGTAAAGCCTGTGCATGGTCCAAACCCCTAATTAAAGTACACTCATGAAGATATGCACGCCAGCTGTGCGTTGTCCCCCTTCCCCTTTCAGCTGTCACATGTCCTCAGTGCACAGGCACAAATGCCCAGTGCAAAACTATGTCAGGATCATTTAAGGTAAGGCCTTGCCAGGTTCCCAGTGCTTTTAGTCACCCCTGTAATCACACCATAAAAACTTCTGGACAACAAACTTTAACACACTTTGAATGGGGGTGATGCTTTAGGATGCCTTTTTTCTACTCCTTCTTCCATGATGTATTTGCGTAAAGTTGCCTTTTCAAGCCAGTCTTGCATGCAGTCATTCCTCTGCAAGGCAGGTTTGTGTGCTGGTGGACAAAAAGTGTGATTTCTCCTCTGATCACTGGTGTCCTGCTGTTCCCCACATCTTGAGGAGTCACTGCTGCACGTTGCTGTTTCTCAATATTCCTTTTAAATGCTATTGAGAATAAAGATTTCTGTCCACCTGTGCGTGTGCAGGTGCCTGTGTCTGTGCGTGAGAGCGAGAGGCTGGGAGGTGCCTAACCCACATGAAGATGGGTATGGAATGGGAATTTGAGTAGGAGTAACTTTGTGGGTTTGGGCTGAACAACTTTCCATGCCAGTCCTGTTCAGGGGGCTGAGAGTGGAAAGCATGGGAGTTAAGCTGGATGAGCTGTGTCGGTAGTGCAAGGAGAGACAGTGAGAAATGGCTGGAGAAAAGCAGTTTTTAACTCCACGTTTTTGTGTTGGGATCAAAGTCAGCTCTGTAGTGCGGTGTAGCATTTCTCCTGTGACTTCACTGCTGTGCAGCTTCCTCTGAGCCCTTCATTCTAAAATGCGGCCACCATCCAAAATCCACTGCCTGGTGCTGGATAAAATAGTATAAATTACACACGGTTTTTCAGTGCTTTCCTGGGTATTGGCAGAATTAGAGTTTCAGTAAAATGGAGCTGTGGCAATATACTCTGTTTTCTTCACTTTTCAGAGTTGCATTTAATATGTATGGATTCAGTCCAGCTGGTGGCTGCATCTTATGTTTCTTCTAGTGCACAGAGTTTTTTTTCCAAAGGAATCAAAACAATGCAGTTTCATGGAAAACCTTGCCTGCCCTGCCGAGAGTTGCTGGTTGAAGTTTTAAAGATCAAACACGCTAAAGCAAAATGGTTTTGTTTCTTCGCTGTTCAAATCCACACATCAGACTGAGCTTTAAAAAGCCCAAACACAGCTTGTGGTGCAGTAGGATGTCGATAATGAATTTGTTATTTCTCGAGTGTCTTTTGATACCCATCTTGAATACACCATAATTAAGATGCTTTAGAGAGATAGAAAGAATGCAAAGGAAGGCACAGGCCATTACAGTCAGACCTGAGGAACAGACAGCAAAGGGTTATAAAAATCAAAGTGCTCTGCATGCTTCAAAGGGATACTTTCATATTGTGTCTTTCTTTTACATTCAGCATGATCTACACTCTGGTGAGCTCTTAACTGAAAGGTCATCACTAAAGACTGAAAACAACAAAGGCTGGAGGTGCAAGGACGAGTGAACCAAGGGATGCATGATTAAAAAAAGCAAAGAAGAAAACTTTGAACCCAAGCAGTAAATATGGTACATGAAAGAGAGATCCAGCAAAGAGAAGCAGAATACCATGGGAGGATGGCTGAGTTAATTGTGTTTGTCTCCTGTTTCTCAATGTATTGCAGCAAATGATTTTCAAAACCCAAGCAAACAAAAAAAATTCCAACAACATGGAATTCTACAACTGTTCACCTCTCCAAGGATTGTGCTGCTTGGTTTAGTGGATTCATTAAAACTATAATCCCTATAGTCCCTACTGTCTTCCAGGAAGCAACATTTCTTTTCTTAAGGACTATTCTGGACTGAGGAAGCACAGGACAAGATGATCTTACACAGAAAGAAGAGCTGTATAACACATGCTGAAAATGGGCACTGAGTGGACTTCAGATAAGATGTGTGACTGTCCTGCAGGGCTGTTCACATGACACTGGTCAAACAGGGGTGTCAGATCTCATGGAACTGCTTCAGTGGGTTTGGTTTGTTGTTTTTTTCCCAACCAAAACAACAAGAAGAACAAAAGAATTTGCGATTTCAGTGTTCTGTATTCTAACTGTATGCTATTCCTGCAGGTGAACATCCAGTATATTTCTGTATTTCATTTGTGATGTGCCAATACCATACAGTGAGATGTAGAAATACATTGGGTTTAGCCTAATCAGGCCAGGCACTTACCAGAATAGTGTTCCTCTGACTGAAACAAAACCCCAAACCAGGTAAAAGCTGCATATATTTAAAGAGGATTGTAACGTAGCTATTATATTCATCACAATGCTGGATAGCAAATACTGGACCAGCTAATTGTGGTCTGCAATTCTGTTTTGCAGTTTTACTTCTGCTGTAAAATTTAAGCTGGAACAAATATACAAAATGTCTTTGTCTTGTATGAGGTTCCTTTTGAAAGATGTTCAGTTTTTTATAATTTAAAGGTTTTAAAATTTTGTCATAGAATTCTCATTCGAATTTGTTTGTATGGGCTGCATATCTTTATACATATGTATGTGTATACAAATACATATCTACATAAATAGTCTCAATCTATTTACATTTTAGGTTAATCTGTTTGACTGACAGGTCAAAGGCATCAAGTGTCCAGAACTGCTGCTAAATATATTTCAGCGCTGATCCAGGTGAACCCAGGCTCGTTCCCTCAAAGTCACTGGTGCTGTGGGTAGCAGCAAGGCTGTAAGCTCGAGACTAACACCACAGCATGCACAGACACTGCTTGGCTCTTGCACTGGGAATGAGCTAATAAGGTAGGTTTCTACCGGAGATTGGCAGGGAACAGCATGGAGAGCATGGAGAGGCCCATCCGATGCCTGGCTTGTTCACAACTGGTCCTGTTAGCACGAGCTCACTGCTCACCACATTTGGTCTGGCTGTTGAGAGCCAGTAGACTGATTCTGTACTAGGCTCTGAGGTGTTTTCAGTCCGGGCACAGGACTTCAGCAGGAGAGATGCAGTCTCACAATGGCTGCTGAGTCATCCCATGTCTGGCATGTTCCATATGGAGCTGGAGTTACTGTGTGCCTGCAGTGCCAGGGCTCACTCTGGTTTGATCTGGCTAAGTTAACAAAATTAAATCCTGTTAACCAGCAAAGCACAGTGGCTGCATGGAAACTGTCTGCTCCTGGACCATGCCAGCTCCCAAATCCTGCCTGGGCATTGCTTGCAATGGAGCTAGCTGGCCTGTGCAGACATCATACTGGGGTCGTTCTAACAACATTTATACAATTAAGTTATCCCAAGGGCTGACATTCTTTAATTTACTATAGTTTCATTCTTTAATTTTCAGTAGTTCTTACTGGGTGTATTTTATCTTCATACAATGTAATATTCCCAGTTCTAGAAGCATAAGGCTGCCAGATCAGATGCTGGGAAGCCAACTTGGGCTCTGGTGGTTCATAGGTTTGGACTGCGCACACCACAGAGGTGGCTGAACTGCTCTTGAAATCACCCTGACCCTGCTGGCAATAGAGATCTGTTCTCTTGGAGTGAACCTGAGCTAAGAAACTTCACTGGATCATTACAGAGCTGGCTGATAAAGCTCTGCTGCTGTGGAATAATTAATGCACAACCCATGAAAAGCTGATGATTGTCTGTAACTGAGCTCCTTCTCTGCATCCTAGCTAAAGCATCTAGTTCTACACAAGTACAGGAACTAGTTTCACAGGAACAAATCACAGTGAATAACTTCTAGATGTCTTGCTACCTCATAAAACTTTCATCTCTGAGCAGGTGACTCAATCTTTCCATGCATCTTCTAGAATTGCATAGGAGATGAAATTAATTCAGGTTTCCTATATTCCAGATACATGCTTTAAAGTCAGCTTCATTGAAAGGCTTGGAATTTTGTGAGGTTGGACAGGTGAAAGTATGACCACTTCTTGCCTGAAAACACACAGTTTTCAAACCCTGAGGTTTAGGGATGAGCTGGACTGCTAGCAGGCCAACTGTTTGCCTAAAGGGCTGAGTAGAAGCTCTGTGAGTTTTTGTAACTGGCACTGGCATATAATTCTTGACCTTGCACAAGAAGCAATTTTGTATGTGGGTCTTCTGAATGTAACCTCAGGTGACTTCAAGGACTTGAGTGGACATGCTTGGTCACTTGAAAGAGGTTCTCTATTTCCGGCAATGTCATCAATATACTTACCAAACTCCACTGGAAAGCAGAACACTTCATTTGATCCTACTACTGCTTTGAGTGAGTGTTTCCAGGATCTCACTGCTCTTGTACTAGAAAAATTTTTTGAATTTCCAGAGTAAATTTATTCCTGGATAATTTATTCCATTTGCTTTTGAGCCAACGTTAGCCTAACTACACCCTCTCTCATGCTGCTTAAGATTTCAATATATAGAGAAAGAAGTCCTTTTCAGCCTCCATTCTGTTAAAAGTGAGCTGTCTCATGTCCTCCCATAGAAAAGTCTCTATTCTCCATGTCTTCTCTAGAGGATTTCTATGCTGTCTTTCCAGTGAAATTAATCTCTCTTAAAAGTAGATAATCACAGCTGTTCAGAGTATTCTGGAGATTATCTTGCTCCAACTAGGCCTTGCTGTGAATGGACAATGAAAGCTAACATTCTCAGTTCTTTCCAATAATACTTGTCCAAAAAAGTAATCACACAGCTCTCAATAGCATTTTGTTTCTCTTCGAGGGAAATCTTAAAGCTGATGGAAAAACTGACTAATATTAGGATACTTTCCCCTGTCATTGAATTTTGGGTGCAGGGCCAGGAGTTGGACTCGATGATCCTTGTGGGTCCCTTCCAACTCAGGAGATTCTGTGATTCTGCTTTAACCAAAGCAAGGGAAGTAAACTGCGTAGTTGTTGCTGAAGAACAGAAAAGAATGCTGTGATCTTTGGTCACAAGGAAGTGTCTTCCCCATGTCACACTTTTAAGGGAGAAATAATCTATGCTATCCCTTGTGTCTCCAGTTCCTCCTTGTTGATGAGTGGAGGCCGGAGATTTCCTCCCCAAGCCTGCTTTCTTCCTGTCTCTTGTCCTGGAAGGGTGAATGTCACTACTTAGGAGCAGAAGTTCTCCTCTCTCACATGCTCTGGTGATAGAGGTAAATCCCATAGAAGACATTAAGAAAACACATCATCATCTTTTGCTCCTTCAGGAGCAGGTGTGCAATGGGCACGTGCTTAAATGAGTATTCATTTTCCTCATCTGCACCCTCTGTGAAGTGAAAAAAGTGATACCCACCTTGTGAATTCTTCCCATACACGTTGTACTTTTTTTTTTCTTCCCCCCCTTCCCCCCAGTAACTGGTGAATCTGCTTAAAGGAAAAAGGTAAGAGGTGGAAAAAAATGGGAGAAGATGGGACCTGCATGAGCTGCCTACCAAAGAGGAATCTACACAGTGTGCTGGCCTTTAGCTGCCTGTTCCTGGGAAGGGGTGAAAGGAAAGGTGTCCTATTTATAGTCAGGTAATTGCAGTGATGCTGAATAAAATTGTTGCTGCTCTGCCTGTTTCAGTTTCAAATACAGCAAATCAGTGCTGGTAGCAGAATGCTTCGCCTACAAATAATTAACTGTACTTAAGCTGTCAGAAATGTTTTTCCATCTGCTTCCTTGAGCCATACTCTTCCTTTTGCACTAAGCCACTGAAAGAGGAAGAAAAAGTTCTTCAACCTACACCCTGCAGAAACTGCTCTGAGGTTGTTATGATCTGGCACTGCTGTTAGGGTCATGAGTAATCCTACGTTATTAGCAAGGGTATTAGCAATCTATTGCTTTGCCTTTCTCCATTCCATCTCCACACAGATATTCTTGCCAAAAAAAAAAAAAAAAAATTAAAAAATCAGAGCACATGATCCAAAATCCTTGAATTTACTGGAGGTTTTTCTGTTGTTTCCAACAGGAAACAAAAGGAAATCGAAATGGTTCCATTTAATGCCCATTCCTCTAGAGCTACACGGGAAATAGGTTCACACTGGAAAGTCTCTGGGGTTTTGCTAGTAGTGATCCCATCTTTTAGGTCTTGATACCACATCCATTTTACTGAATTATGAATGGAAGAGGAACTTGCATTTTCTAGGGATAAAGGTAATATTTCAATGCTCATGCCAAACAATCACAGAAAGTTATAGCAACTTGGGAAAAATCTGGCTACGTGGAAGTTGATAGAAATCATACCTTTTGTTTCATGTGAGCCCCACTTACCACTGCACAATTTCTGCCAAGAGGTCGGTAGAAAACAAGAACAGAAAAAGTCCCAAACAAACACAATAACTTTAGTTAATCAAAATGTTAAACTTGGGTTGCTACAAATAGAACAGGAGATGAAAAGGTCAAAATAAAGCAAGAGTTGGTTTTTTTATTCTTTGTGAAGCAACAAATATTAGGCTGCTGTCCATTCTGCACTGAACTTTACATCAGTGATCTCAGTCCAGATTCCTGCTCTGGTGAGTTTTTTGATCATTCATTGCTTATGAACACATTGTTCCGATTTATTTTTGTGCTGCTCAGTAATGCAGTTGTATGTGGGAAGGAGGGAGAATTCTCCCATGAAATACAATATTCCCCTTCTTTTCTCCCAGATAACCTATGATCACACTGTAACAAAATTAAGATGATATGTTTCAGTGGTACACCTCAACCAAAGAATGAAATTCTTTCCTGCAGTCAGTATTCTGATGCAATTTAATAAACCACAGTTCTAGAAATATTTTTTAGTGCTTGCACACTTAAAGTAGTTATTTTATTACCATTAATTGCTGGCCAAATTCCCATGTAAGAGAAAATACTCATCTGTGGCCCAACTCCATGACTTCCTGTGTAAAACTCTGATGAATGTAAAGTGCTTTTTATTTTTTTTCCCCCCTAATAATGAGACCCCATATTTGAGTAATATGTTATGACAATGGAATAAAACATTAAAAGCCAAATTATCTTTAGTCTAAATCTTGAAGAGATGTTATTCCTTTTTTCCTATAAATTATCCTTAATATCACCAGTCTCCTGATGGATCTGAAGAAATCTCCTTGTCCCACTGCTCTGACAATTTTAGTCTTTTTCAACAGATTTGCAGCCACTGATCATTAGTATGAAACACAGACTGGAAAGAACAACTTTTACAGAGAACCCCAAGATTTATGGAAACATCTTAAATAACACAGAAGTCCTCCAGTCTTATGGAATAGCTCTCACCTGTGCCTAGTACTGTAAAGTACCAAGCATTTAATAGTACAAGTAATACATACTACAAGTCCTGCAGTACAAGCAAAGCAGGATTTCTCTCCTTTTTTCTCTCTGTGTTCTATCTGTAATTAATTTTTGATAATACAGTAGTTTGCTTGTTGTAAAAAGCAATGTAAATTATAAAACCAAAGATAATCGGGCTGCAGCAGTTAACAGGAATGCAAAGGCTGTCCATAGTTATTTCTAAACATGGCAAATAACTTCTGTTTCTGACAGTTACTGACAGCTTGCAGTTACTGGAGGTGAAAATTGTGATGTTAATAGTAGCTTTAGCAATACATACATTAGCTTCTTTTGGAATAAGAATCCACATTCTTTTCTAAAACATATTTAAAACATTTTCAGACCTTACCTGACTCTCAGTATACAGCAAATATAGATGTATTACAAAAAAATCCAAAAGAAATGTAACTACAAAATACAGCAAACATGGCAAATTATGTACCAAATTTCTAGAGAGCCTTCCTATTCAAGGAAATTTCTAAGTTTGATGTCGTTTATTGTGGGTCTGTGGACCGTCAAAGCCCACCTCAATGCTTCCATTGTCAAGAACAACAGTTCTGCAAGAACACGAGCAAATACAGGCTCAGCTGTACCTTCCCAGCTGCCCGGAAACATCTCGTCCTGCAGCCACATTTCCTATGGAGCAGATGACCCCCACTTTGTCACTTTGGATCCCTTGCCCTTTTAGAAGGTAAGAACATCGCAGTGCATTATGTTCTTAGCCATTTGCAGGCACACGCTGCTCTCCAATTTAAAAGATACCTTTAAGAAAGAGCAGTTTTCACCGACCTGTTCTTGAGCTTCAGCTTTTACTATTTTGGAGTGGGGTGTTGGTATTTTTTTCATTTTGTTTTTTTTTAATTTTGTGTCTGAAAGGAAGATTTATTTTCCATGCACATGGTCACTCAAGTACTCAGATTCTTTTCTCAAATGACCACAAATTCAGAACATCTACTTAATTGGAACCTGCGTTTCAAATTATTAACTTGTCTACACCAAGAAGAGTTTTGAAAATTCCTAAATTACTTTGGAATGCAACTCTAATTTTCACAAATATTTGGCTGTTTACTTAGGATCCTAAAAACCTCTTGAAAGTGAGGTGAAAGACTTGTCCACATACCAAGACTTCAATACAGGTAATTTCCACTGGAAATGCCCACAGAGGAAGTTGATGCAGAGTAGTTGGTGTGTTCTTCGCTACCCTTCAGATTCACTTTCCCAGCAGAGGAACCCTTAAGACTCCTAAATACTTTTGCCACTTGAAAGTGTTATTTGAGTATGATCTACTTGTTTCTGTTACCTGCAGGGTACATGCTCTAACCACCTAACCAGAAATCCTTCTCTAAGAAATGAAGTTCTCATCAGTGAGTAATCAGAACTGAGAAAATGAGAGTTTAGTTCTTGCCCTTTCCTTTGTCACTTTGGGCAGACACTTAGTCTCTCAGCTCACCATCTCCTATAAGGAGGTTGCACTTCCCTTCTCCTTCATTTTGTCTGTCTTGTCAGTTCAGATTACGAGCTCTTGTGAGATGGAGGCATTTCTCTCTCTGAGTAATGCCTGGTACTGCACAGCTGAAATCGGGAATTACACGTCTACGTGGTATTATAATCCTAAATAATGAATACTTGTTCTCATGGGAGGAAACGATGGAATTCAGTGGAATTAGTCAAAATACATTTGTTCCACTGCCACCAAGACGGGTACCTGACCTGGGCTGTTGCTGTGCCCCAGGGCCTACTGGCAAACTGAAGTGTACTTCAGCCTCTGAATGCATGGTGTGCTGTAATTTGATGCTGCCAGAAAGCACTAAAATGTAAAAAATAGTGATCAGAACAGCTCCGCATTTCAGTATTTTGCACCCTTCTATTTCACTTTGGCTTTACCCTATTATCCTCTTCCTTTATCACACAGTGGATCCTGTTTCACTCATCTTTCAGTGCTGCATTTGGAGCAAACCCAGTGCAAGCGCAGACTAAAACAGTGGCACCAGTTCTAATCCAAATCCTTCATCTGCTTGTGGACATTTATTTGAGAATAAAATTATCCTAGTTTGGTTGTAACTAGGTTGTAACAAATGGAAATTAGCTTATTTTGATAGACATCCTTTTCATCCTGGGATATAAATAAAGCCACATTCGTACATGAGTTTGATGTTTAAATGTGCATTAGCACAGATTTGTTACTAGACTAGATCAACAGCAAAGAAGTTGCCTCAGTCTGGCAAAGGATGGTATATTTTTGTGGGTATAACCCAGCTGCAGAACAGCAGAGCTGTGTTCACAGAGGGGAACACGTCCCGTTTACAGTCGCTGGTGTAACCTTTCATGGTGTGGAGTCCTGCAGGTTGCTGGGGGCATTTGGCCTGTTTTAACCCTTGTTCCTTCCACTACAGATTATATCACTCTTGAATTTTGCCACCTAACATTTTGGTTCTAGATCCTCGAGTTCAGCCCTGAATCAGACTTTTTAAAATCCATATTGATACACATTTATATTGTCTAAGATATTGCATGAGATGAACTCTAAAGGAATCTGAAATGGGTTTTATATCCCCTTCATTGTCTATTTATAGGCTCTTAATACTTCGGTATTTAATTACGTGCTCCTTGATATGCACATACACAAACCATTTAGAAGCTAAATAAATTCTTGTCTGTTAATATAATGAACAAAGGGAAGTGCTCCTCTGTTATATTTGTGTCTTATCTGCCACACAAAGCAGGTCCAAACACTAACATTACTTACGGGGTTATACTGAACAAGAAAAGGAAGCTGTGTCTCTAACATGTTAGTTTAGAATACATTTTTGACAAGTGCTGGTGGCAGGTTCAGAGTTGCTGCTGTGGGGTCATTGTAAGCCATGCCACTTCAGGTCATTCGAGAGCCTTTTTTCAAGGGATGTCAACGATGTTTCCTGAATGTGCTCGTTCTCTGACTCTTTGGACTTGAAAACCTAAATGCAGTTAGCAAGGTCTGCAGGAGAAAACAACAGCTGATCAGTCCTGCCTGTCATCCACAGCACTGTCATACTCCCAGGAGCAGGCAGAGCTTTGCTTTGAGTGTCTGTGGAGGAATGTGTTGTATTTTCTATCAGGGGTTTGCCTTATGAGAGCAGGCCGTGTCCCTTTATGTTAATTATCAAATAAGATTGTTAAGTTGTATTGGAAAATGTGACTCATTCTTTCAAAACCTGTTGCCTTTAAGTAGAAGCAGTATTTATCCTCCAAAAGCTTCCTGAAGTGGTAGTGGCAGCAGCAGAATTTTAATGTACCCTCTCTCATTCATCATTTGAAGTCTACAGCAACAAGCGATGAATCTTTGATGAACCTTGTCAAGCTTCCTTCAGATTGTAATAGCAGTTTTATAAGCTTCAAAGAAGTTCAGAAGTAATTTGCTATGACTCTATCTACTTATTTTAATCTATGAGCACTCAGCCTGGCACTGATACATCACCGGATTAGAAAGTCTTGTCCCTGTGTTTCTGGTGTAAATGAAAACCTGTGTACCAGACATTACAAGTATATTTTCCAGAGAAATCCCAATAAAAGCTGCTGGACTACAGAGACCCTTAAAAAATTATATGTATGTATATATTTGCTATAAGTGTAATAAATCTATTGACAGTCTCTAGAGAAAATCTCTTATCCTGGAGCACTGGCAGCAGTTATGAATTGATGATGCTTCTTTTCATTTGGTTGTAGGGCTCTGTTTTCTCTCTGCAGCATGTTTTGACACCCATGAAACACACTTCCATCTCCAGCATTTATCTTGTACTGAGAGCACGGTACAGATTTTATCAGAGATAAACAGTGTGTTCTCAAATGAGGACATTACTTTTGTCATTTCTTGTTTTGTCATCTTGTTTTTGTGCCTCGCTGAGCTAGAGGCAAGAGTCGGAACTACTGAGCAATCAAAGACCTGGAAATTTGCTTACTGTTAACACAACCTTTGCAGTCACCGGTATTGTTGGCTACAAAAATAACTTGTCCTTTTAGAAGAAGTTTGCCCTGGAACTTTATGACTTGCAGAAACTCTGGATATAGTTCTCTCCTGGATTAAGGCACATCTCCATGGCTGCCGTGTTTCAAGCCTCTCATAGAGACAGAGCAACCAATGGACAAAAGATTCTTGGCACTCTGCAAAGCCCAAACGGAGCAGGGCTGCTTTGCCACGTCCTTGCCAGTGACTGGGGGTGATGTGCTCTTGGTAGGACTCCATCCTGCCTTTCAGATTCTGACTGCTGGAGTGGTTCCCTACAGGGAGCTGCTATTAGCTGGCCCAGGCTGAGATCAGCTCTCTTACTGTGTTAAATGATGGGCTACTCTGCCAGTTCTAGCTGTGTTTCTCCAGTGTTTCAGTTCAGCGGTACATCAAAGGGATAGAGTAACCCTGGAGAGGTGCAGCAAAAATATACAAGTTGTTTAGTGGTTTTCTGCTGATTGGTGGTGAGGCTACAGACCCCTTAAATGTGCTCAGGGCAGACAGGTATTTATAAATCCCACCCAAGTAAGAATATTTCAGTTTCAGTCACTGATGACTTAACAAGGCTGTATGTGCAGACGTGAATATATCAGGGAGACTTCTTATTCAATAGCGGGTGAAAGAGGTGACCGAATGATACTGGAAGTGTTATGTTCTCTTTTAAGCCTGACTTTGAGTCTGTGGTTTCTCCAGAATGCTCAGAAAACTCTCATAGTGTTGGTCTTTGTAATCTGGCTATGAGACTGGCAAGACAGAAGTTCTTGATGTATCACCGTTAGAGTATTCATTATCAAATTCTGCGGGGAACAGCCTCATCTTCTTTTTTTGTGAGCTATACCAGAATTCTAAGTGTTTCTGCACCTGTTTTTCTATGCCTCATCTCCCTTTCTGTGATACCATAACTGCATATATTTTTAGTAGGGGTGATTTGAACAACGTTTTTGTATTCTCTGTGTTATTCATTGTTCTACTTCACATGCAACTGTGTGTGGTTTTCTTTTTTTTTTATGTTTAAACTGTAGCTGTCATGCAGGAGTCTTCCCTGAGCTCTCCAACTCTGATAGCCAGCTGGGCAGATATCCAGCTGGGCAGATTGAACTGAGATGTCCAGTTGGACCAATTCGTTAGTTGGATTTGGAATGCAAAACAGCTACTTTTAAAACTGAAATAAAGCTGTGTGTTGGCCCTTGCAACCTCTGCTCTGGCCTGTGATTCTGCAGAAGCAGACAAGCCCCCTGAAAGACAAATACACCCACAAATAAAAGCATTGCTCATCCCAGTTTCTCAAGCCAAGAGGTGCAGATTTGTAGGAGGGAGAGGAGACAGGGAACACAGAAGTGGATGAAGAACATTAGCTTTGGAATGAAGCAGGACAGTATGAAAAAAGCAAAACATCTGTTCTTCCCAAACAGCCTGTTCTGTTCCTCCAGTCTGAGGAGGCCGGTTTGTTTTAATAATCAAAGTTATGGGTAGGTGGTCATCTGAACAGGCCCACCAGACCTTTTTTGGGGTAGATTTTCTGTGTCATTGCTGCAAACTTGGGAAGCAGATGAGCTATTGTACCTGATACAGGTTCAGTGTGGTCATGGCCAACTGGCCCAGAATTTCTACACTGCTATTATTTCATTCCTGCCATGGAGATGAAAATCCTGTGTCTCAACACTGCATTGTAAGGTTTATCTATAGCTTGTAAAAGAATTTGAATACATCAAGTGTGACACATTTCACTAATAAAAGAAACCCTTTTCTAATGGAGAGAGGCAGCATATTTTAATATTTCAAATACTTGACAGGGGAGCCTCGGTTTATTTCTGATTACCCTAATGACTTATTGTGAGGCATCACTTCATTTTTAAGAACACTGATTTTCCCCTCTCTCCAAATTTGGTTGAGTGTTGAAACATCCTACTCTGTAATGCATAAGGAAATTTCCTGATGGAAAATACCAGAGAGGAAAGCACATTATCACAGCTCACAAGTGCCGTGTACCCTTCAAAGGATTTTGAATGGTTAACAAATTGCATGTCTTCTTATGGAAACTGCCTTGGCAGCAGAAGTCTTAAAAATGGCACTGTGAAAATGATGGCATTGTTTTTAAGAAATTGTAAGTCCTTATTTGCATAATAGCCCAGCAAGTTCATCTGTTCAGATCCTGCTTGCAGGAAAACCGAGGCATTTTGTTGGTGCTCTGAGCAGTGCGCAGACACGTGGGTTTGTGACACGTGGCACAGAAGTTTTCCAGGTCTGACTGCGGGGTAGCTCCCAGGGTTATACGACTTGGCTGACTGTTATCAGAGTTACCTGGTTTTGTTCACGTTCATCAGGTGGAGGGGGAGACAAAGGCACTCTGTAAAATAGTGCTCCTGTAATCCTGTAATTCGGGTTGGTGAAGGCAGTTCCCTGGAGAATCTGTTTGAGAATGAAAACTCACGTAATCAATATTGGTGCCTGACAAGTGATCATGCATCTCAATTACCAAAGTGCACAGCAGGTTGAGTTCTGACTTACAGAAACAATTTCTTGTAGTGGATCAAAAATCCATTAATTTTCATTTGGAGTATTTAATTTATTAGACAAGTTGGGCTTTCACAGTGGTACAGCAATTCCATTATATTTCTAGCTAAAAAAATTGCAGTTAAAAACAAAAAAACCCATGACATACTGGCTATTTATTATGCTATCAGAAAGTTTGGCTGAAATCTTGACAAGTCCATAAGGAGATGTTCTAGTTCTGTTTTCCTAATTTTGAACCGCAGCTCCCAGGGTGGGACTGGGTGATTCTCAGCAGTGATGTGCTAAAGCCAGAATTTCCACAGCTCTTTAAAATCCTGGGGTAAAGAACATAATCAACTTAAAGTTGATTTGGTTTGGATTTCATTTATTGTAGGAATTGCAAGTCCCTTCCTATCTCCATAGCAGCAAATATTTCAAAAGCAATATTTATAAACTTTTACTATTACTCATCTTGTTCTCTGACACAGTTGTAAGAGTAGAATTACTCTTTATTTTCTACATTAAATTTACTGTCTGAGCCCAAGCTGTGATGGATTCCAAACAACTCAGTTTTATATCTCTGTTCTCAGACAAAACAACTTTGGTTCTACAATGATATCAAACTCTTCACTGGGTTATTTGTAATTTGAGAATATTCTGCCTAGGTTCTTTCTAATTTGGCTTTCCTGTTTCCAAGTTCCTTCCAGTCATTTGAAGAGGGAAAGGTTTATAAGGTGAAAGATAAGAAACAAATGTTAATTTCTGTTTATAAATTTAAAAGATATGCTGTTCTTGAAAATGTTTTCTCCACTTTTCTCTGTTGCTTTAGTAGTATCTTGGGGAAAATACGCTGGCTCATCTTCACATAGGAGTTATGATGATTAGCCTGATGTAGCCAGAGGACAGTTTCACTTCCCTGCTGTTTTTATTGCCACTAAGAAGCTTGGAAAAAAGCAAAAGGAAGAAGCTGTACTGCTAAAACCACTGAAAAATGGGAAAAAAGCTAAAAACCACACATGCACAAAAGAACCCCCAAACACAAAAAAGCTACAGATGCTCTGATAAACCTGATAAAACATGATAAAACACACTAAAATATCAAAAGTTGCTTAGGACACCAGAACACACCAGGCACTGGACATAACTTCATAGAACTGCTGGGCCTTCCAGCTTGCGTTAGTGTTGTACAGGAGCAGTGCTGGGCTCTGCCACAGCAGACACTGACTCTTATCCCTGTTTCCAGCTGGAGATTCAAGAAGGCAGAGGGGTGAAGGACCAGCCCTGAACTTCAAAATATGTCCCTACAACTTTTTTAAAAATTCCACCTTACTGATTAGATATCTGCTGCCTGCTTGAGGACTGTGGTGGTCCAGGTCCCTCATCCCATGATGCGCTGACGTTTGGCACAATGTGGATTAAACAGCAGGTAGTGGAGGAACTGAACAAAGCCATCAGCTATCCCCTAAGCTATCACTATTACTCTATCACTATCAGCTATCCACTAAGCACATCAAACATTCTCTGAGAGATTTAAAGAATAATGACACTATTTGCCTAATTACTTGTTGCGTAGTTAACAGATTGTTTTGACAGTAAAATTACTTTAATTTAGATGTCTGATCACATAGGACATGATTTTTTTTCTTTTACCTCTTTTAATTCGTCACTTACTGCCCTGCCACTATTCCATTCTATGTTCCCATGGAGTTTAATCCTCATGTCTCTAAAATATTAAAACCACTTGAGGCACAAGGTCAACGTTGCCATGCATGCAGTGAATACTAATGCAGATGCATCTTCATATTCCAGATTGAGGCTTCCAGGAGGAGGAGGGATCAGGAAACCTTTTAAGTGCTGCGTTAACACTGACAGCTTTATTATGATGTAAATCAAATAAGAGGAAACGTATTTAACAAAACATCAGAGTTTGTCAGGATTTTTTTAGTGTTTAGGAAATACCACATAGTAAATGCAATTTTAGTTTGTGGTCTATGTTAGCTGGATGCCTAAATGCAGCTGTAGAGTGATGCATGCAGGGAGTTAACTGTTAGATGAACATGTGAATGTGTGAATGGCAAAATCTGTACACAAACCAACATGTGCAACAGACTGTGACTTATTTCTTGGCGTGTAAAATTGTGTAAGTGGAATTTGGAGTTGCCTGGCAAGGGTCAGCAGTTGCTGCTTCCAAGAGCTGCTGTCGCACTTGTGTATTACCACAGCAGCTGAGTAGAACTCATAAATATTTGGTGGGTCCTCATGTTGTCTCACTGAGCTAGAAAGACCTGGTGATAAAGGTGTTTATTCAGCATCTGTGCTCTGGAATCAGGACGAAAGAATAAAGGTGGTGGTGAGAGAAGCAGACAGGTAATCAGGCAAAATTAATTGATGGAAGAGAGGCAAAAATCCACTTAACAATGGAGAAGGACAGACGGGTAGCAAGGGGAATTTGAAATGATAAATAAATCTGTTCTGTCTGTCCATTATATGTTTCTCACTGCTCATCTGAGTTCCAAGAAAACACAATTCCAAGTGTGGAGACTGGGAAGATTGCAATTATTCAGAGCACAGGAGTGAAATAATTGTGACAAGTATAATCCTGAACTGGAGCTTGCTCATTTCAATTTCTAATCAGACCTGTGCATGGCACAGAATAAATGATAATTATAAGCACTGCAGGAGCTTGTTGCTGTCATGACTGAAGTCTGATCATTCTGTATCTGTTATTTAATTAAATTTGCTTATAAATTCCACATTATGTGACATTAAAGATAAGACCCAAAGTTGTTCTTTTAATCCATCAAAACTTCTAAACCCAAACTGCTCCGTCATGCTTTCTTCCCTGGAAAAAGCAGCTAGTAGTTAAATCAGTTATTTTTATTGCAACAGCTTGCTCCTTTCAAACTCATTCATGCATTGAAGCCAAAGGCTGAGTATTCCACGGTGACTTAAACTTTGACTTGTTTTTATTAAGTGCAACGGGTCTGATGAGCTGTTTATGGAGGCAATCATACAGCCACTGGTGCAGAGCATCTGAATACCTGCAACAGTACAAGAATTTTCGGGATTTCCAGCCTTAGGGGGATGGTATTTCTGATTTCAGATTTAACAGCTCAGAGGCTGTACAGAAAATGTGCATGTGAGCACCTCACAAGGTGTACAGAAAATGTGCATGTACCAGCACCTCACAAGTTCTTTCCCTGCTTGAGAAAGATCTGTAGGTGGAAACTTGGGGCAAAAAAAAACAGTTCAGAGAACTGAATGAGGCTCAGCTCTGCCACTGCACAGACTTGGGCCTCTCAGGTTTTTTTGGTGGTTTTTTTTTTCTTTTTTTGTTTTTAGGTTTGGTTTGGTTTGGTTTGGTTTTTTGGTTTGTGTTTTTTTTTTTTTTTTTTGTATTCATTAACTTCAACATAGTCTGAATTTTACATAGAGAATTGAAGGGACTCAGCAGTGAAAGTGGCCACTTCTTTGAGGGGTTTGTGCTTCAATGTGTCAGTGAGTACCAGATGCTACCATTTCTTACCTTCTTGAGGAGAAGCCTTAACATCCCAGATTCATTTTGTTTAAAATCTGTAATTATGTCCCTTAGAGGCAGTGTCGAGCCAATTTTTTTCTTCAAAAGAATGAATTTACCTTTTGCATGTTATATTCTCTTTCCCCAGACTAACTTAGAATTGTTTTATTCTTCTTACAGTTTTGATGTCTTTTTTCCCTAACACAAAATGCAGACTATCAATTGATGATGTTTATATGGCTTAATAAAACTCCCTTTTTTTCTTCTACCAGCAAAATGTATCCTGACACATCAACTAATTGAAATTAGTTTCACATAATGGTCATCTGTTGTAAAAACTATTTCCTATTATTAATCACAGAATGGTTTGTATTGGAAGGGACCTTAAAGGTCATCCAGTTCCAACTCTCCTGCCATGGGCAAGAGCACTTTTCCCTTGACCTGGTTGCTCAGAGCCCTGTCCAACCTGGCCCTGAATGCTTCCAGGGTTGGAGCATCCACAACTTCCCTGAAAAACCTGTTCCAGTGTCTCACCACCCTCATTGCAAAGAATTTCTTCCAAATATCTCATCTAAACCTACCCTCTGTCAGTTTAAAAATATTCCCCCTTGTTCTGTTCCTAAGTCCAGGTCTGCAGTTCCTTATATACTCTGCCTTTGGTGCTGTTTGTTATCAAAAGCTGTTTGATGGGAAAAGGGGTTGATAAGAATTCATGATGGTCTGTGAGAAATACAGTGGTTTCACAGTGGTCTGGCCTATTTTATGGATTTCCTACGATACATTCTCTCTTAACTACAAAGGGTCCTTCAAGTAAAAATAACCTTTGGTCCTAGAATGCATTAATGCATGGCAGCACAGAGGCTGTCACACCCCTGCTACTGCTCTACATATTCATGTTCATATTTTTAATGCCAATGGACTGCGCTGAGGTATCAATTTCAGTTGGCTAAAACCAATTTATATTGGAGATGTGAATACAGGAGACTGCATTGTTTTAATTAATGTGGTCTCTGTATAAGTAGTGTTCATAAACCAAATAATTTGTTATATCTTGCACCCAGTTTTAAAGAAAAGCATCCTATTGAACCACTTCAATCATCTTTAATGAGGATTAATTGCATAGTTTCAGTAATATATTGTCCGCTTTGTGAGCAAAATAACAACAAAATGAGGACAAGATTTCAGATGAGAAATGTATCATTTTCAGTGAATAACAACACTAAATGGCAAAATTAGTTACAACTTCAGTTTCATCTCTAACTTCACTTTCAGCTTGGCCACATCTCTTGTACTCTTACCCAGTTAGCACTGTGGCTTTGTTAAATGTGTCCTGGTCAGTTCTAGCAACCTTACTCTTCCTTTTCTGCTTCACTTAGCCTAGAGGCAGTTTTCCAGACCCAGTCTTTTTCCCCCAGCATTACAGTTCACCATTCTCCCTGTACATTTTGCATTTTCCTGGTGCAGGTTACTGGAGCCTGACGAGGCAGCCCTTAGTCACTGGAGAAATTTGTACTTGCAGGGTGCTATGGCGTAGCCAGAGCAAAGAATTCCCATATTCCCAGGGCTGCAGGGAGATGAGTGGTGCTGTTCTGCTGAAGGAGGGGAAGAGGGCAGGCCCAGCAAAGCTGCTCTCCTGCTGGCTGTTGGGAATGTGATGCTGCAGAGCACTTGGATGATTTTTTTTTTGTCCAGGCAAACTTGCCAGGAAAACAATGACTTTTGCACTCAGGAGCTAGGGGTCATTTAAATGAATTGTCAAAAAAGCACAACCAGCAAGGAAAGAGTTTCTAGCTGCTTTATTTTGAGCACGCACATAGACACACACTGCCCAGGTACTTCGTAATTAATTAATGTTTTGTGAGTCTGAGGCTCCTTAATTAGACCAACGATTTGAAATCACATTCAACAATGCAGGATGTAATTTATATTAGAAATGCCCATAGTAATTATCAAGACTGGGAAAGAGGTGACCCAGACAGGATTTAACTAAAAAATTGTCAGCAAAAGAAATTAAATAAACACTCAGTGTTCCTGGGAGATGAGAAAAGTGAGTCCCTGATCACTCTCTCACTGGGTGATTTTACGCAGAACTGGTCTGTCGTGCTAATTCAAGGATTACTTCCTGATACTAAACCACCCCCGCCTTCCTTGTCCTCTATGTGGTTTCAAATGGTGAAATCCTTTAACAATATACCTGTAATATTAGTGAGAACCTGTCAGATTTCTGCATGAAAATAACTGTATCTCAGACAGGGACCTTTATAAATATCTTCCAGAGGAAGAACCTACAAATCATTAACTCTCTAATAAGAATTTACTCAATACATTAATCATAATTAACTTTTGGGGTTTTTTTAAACAGATTGCCTTAGGTTATGTGATTCAAGGCTCATCCCTATGGCACAACGAAGCACAGAAGCACCATGGCACATGGGGGAAGCCCAGATAACCCAGGGGTTACTGCCTGGGAGTGTGTGACACATTACAGTCACTAAACTCCATTTCTGACTGCTGTCCTGAGGGAGGGGACACTGTTCTGTGTTTGTGGGTGTGTGTGTGTGGGTTTCAGTGCCAGCAGCTGCGGTGGGGACCAAGGGTCACAACAGGGGCTGTTGTCTTTGTGTCCACAATGGAAGGGATGGGGGTCTGTCCCCACCATCTGGGTGCATGTGCCAGGGTGTAACTATCAAGCAGGACCAGTGGCAAGCAGGAGAGGAGGCTTGGGAGCCAGGTGTTGAGGTGGCTGTAAGTCTGGGTCAGGTACTGGAGAGATCAGCATCACAAGGTGGCTGCTGAAGGGAGCAGTAGGTCCAAGCCAGCTCCCAGGGAGACCCTGGGTTCTGGGGCTGACTGAGAGCAGTTTGCAGGTCTGTTTCTCTGTATGTGGGGAAACTGCAGATAAAAGGATCCGAGGGCCAGCTACTGGGGCCACGATGTACATGTACATTTATATTTTCCACCAAGGGACCTTCCTCCTGATCATCCAGAGAGGGAACAGGATGAGGCCGTTGGTGCTGCCCTGTGCATGCACGAGTGTTTCTGTCTGAGGGAACACGTGTGGGTGTTCATTTATCACCTACTTGCATGAGAGAAGTTGCTGGTGTCTCCTAGTTCCTGTAAGGTGAACTTTCATGTGCATCAGCTACACTGAGTACTGTGGGGGAGAGGGACCAGGGATGAGGCAAATGTGTGGATAATAAAAGCAAGATACCCTTGGATCCTTCCTTTTCCTGTGGATGATCTACACCAACAGCAGCAACCTTCTACAGGATTGCAAACACACAGTTTGCTCTATGAATATAAAAATTATTCATTATACTGCTTTCAGCTTGAATCTTCCAGCCCAGAGAAATGAGGACATTGATGGGCATGAATAATCAATCAGTGGTATATGTCTTTGTCAGCTCAATATTTTTTCAGCAATCTGGAAATGAAAATGAGAAAAAAATTTTCTATGAGCATGTTTGTATTTATGCATTAATGCCTGACAGTTTTAATTATTACTTAATATTTCTATTTAAGGCACCAGGCATTTAGTCATCTGATTGCCCAGGCTCTTCCTCAGCATTGCATCAGGTTTGTGAATAACCTGTAATGACAGATGGCAAAGGGCATTTTCTGACAGCTATTGATTTCCTGGAGTTGCTGAGAGATAGAGGGAAATATCTCCATAACCATCCATAGGACAATTACAATACTGGCATCTCAAAATAAAATCTTTGGCTAACAGCTTACTGAATTTTCCTCTTCTCCTAACATATTTTTCCTAGTTTCTCTCTTTCAGAACCTCTTGAAGCTCTGTGAAATGAAAGCTGTCTGCTTTCAGGCTAGTTGGTTAAATTTGCTGTTTTAAACATGTTTCAGTAATAAAACATGTCAGTGGTGGACCAACAACATTTTCCCAACATGTTGGCAAAATACTTACCCTTGAAGAATTTCAGTGTTACATGGAACACATTCATTTTCTGAAAAAAAATCCCAAGAGCTGGACCAGGGACCTGACTACATATTTGATGCTAATATGGGTTTCTTCCTTATGGCTTTTTCAAAAATTGCAACACAGAACATTTTAGTGGAGTCCAACATCAGTAGATTGTCTAGCAAAGTATGTGAAATCTGTGTTTTTAAAGAAAACAAAACACTTATTTCTTCTTTTATTAACACTGTTTGAAGCATATCCTGTGACTTCCTTTTGTGTGTTCTAGACTAGCCCTGCAGATCACTAGAAATTCAGGTTCAGGACTGCAGAGCTGATGCACACCAGCATTTGCTGTTACATCTTAAGTGAAACTCAGGGGACAAAATGAATCCTGCAGGATGCAAGGCCATCAACAGCCCTAACAGTTTATTTTGAAAGAATTGGGATTTTCTGCTTTTCAGGGCAAAAGCTCAGCTCTCATAGAATGGAAAAAATAAATATAAATTTTCAACATCCCTAAGTGATGCTAATTTGAAAATCACAGTCTACATGGCTTTTTTTTGGGTTGGGTTTTTTTTTTTTTTGTAAGAGCTACCATATTATGTGCCAGTTCTTGCTGACCACTGTATAATGTTTGGGCAGCCTTCCAGGTCCCAGCAGGAAATGGTTTGCCAGCTGAGCTGACCACAAGGTTGACCAAGGCCAGTTCTGAGGGCGTTTTCTGTGCTGCTGGTACCTGCAAACTGAGAAAGAAATTAATTTGTATGAATTTCACACTGACACTGGAATTTGATAAAGCCTAAATAAATGAATAATAATGGCATTTAGTTAAAATGGGAAAAGGGTGCAGAACAGCACTGCCAAACTTCCATAAGGACAAATATTTTGATCAGGGAACAGCCTGATCTGCTGTCTTGTCACTTCTGATGCAGTGTGTTTAGGTTTTTGTTCACAAGTCTCTGTATCTCTGCCACCCTCTTTTTGCTCTAGCAGCAGACACAGGCTATAAATGCACTTCCTACAGGAGCAGGAAAGGTCAGTACACAATTCATGAAGTTTCTGTTCCAGGCCAGAATTCCACTGCACAAGAGGCAGGACACGGGGAGCACTGTTCATATAAAAAATACATAGCAAACAAGTCACTCTATTCCATATCTTCTTTCTTCTCCTGGCACTTATTTGCCGTAACTTCTTTCTCCTGGTACGTGCATGTTCAGCAGCCTGTTCTTTTGAAGGCTGATTTCAGGCCTTTGGCCAAAAAAAAAAAAAAAAAAAAAAAAAAAAAAAAAATCATTTTCCCTGCCATACCAGCAGTCAGAGCCAGATGTCACAGCTGCCTCAGCATTCTCAGTGTGGCTCGTTCAGAGACCTTCAGCCTCAAAGCTGCCCATGAACGTTCCGTGCCTTTATTCAGGGACTAATGAGAAAGAACAGGAACAGCAGCCACTTTTCAGGAAGATGGGAGAAATTGAGAGAGGACCTGATAACAGAGCAGTGATTATCTACTGCCTAGATAAGAGTGTACAATTATTATGCAGATAACAATAAATTTGCTGGTTATTTGGCAGAGACCACAGTCACTTCCTTGCACATCTCTGGGACAAATTTGTCCCACAGCAGTTCATAGATGCAGGAAACAACATGGCCCAGAGTAGACAAGCAAGTCCTCATCTCCATCATGAGACTGTCACATTGAGAAATTCAGATCTGGAATTCTTGGAGGATCTATAGATCGGCCAGATGTTAACACGGTCCTATAAATTACTTTTTTTGCCCTAGAATAAAGCTTGATATTTGCATGTTTACTTTTCCCTGGGTCAAAACTAAGCAGCTTTTTTTTTTCTTTTTTTAAACTAATCTGTTTTCTACGTCGGACATAGCACTGCACAACTGGTCTGCTGTCATCTCACTTAGCCCAGTAGACCAGTAGACCCTTCCTCATTAATAGCCCTCATTCATTATGAATTATATTTTCTGTGTGATAACATGCAATCCAGTATGAAAAGTTATTCCAAAATATGAGACAACTGAAAACCTCTCTTGAAGGAAGGACTGTGGTATTTAATAATTATCTTTTATTTGAGTCTATAAATGGAGATTTATCTTCAAAGATATAGGTTGGTTTTGGGAGTATGAGCTAACTGTTCCATAAACCCTTTCTCCACAGTCTCACAGTTAGAGCAGAGAAGATTTCTTACAGAAACTTGTCAGAAAAATCTAAAAAAAGGAGTGGAGAATGAGACTGTAGAAGTGGATGGTACAGTTCTGTGCTAAAATGAGCTTTGCTTTCCAAAAGGAGGTGAGAGAGCAAAATGCACAAATACAAACCAAGTTGTACTGAAACTAATGAAGACTGGCAGTTTCCTAAACTGTCCTTTAATACTCCCTAATCACTCCCCAGAAATACTTCCATCTTCAATTTCCATGCTTGGATTCCTCCTCTCAGCTTCCTCTCAAATCACCTTCTAATTAATCAAGACTATTAGCAGCAAGTGTTGTGATGCAAGCCAGAATGCAGGTCCTTACTGTTCAAATATTTTATGGTGTATGGGATGCAGAGCGTTCTCATGGCTCAGAACAGACAAAAATTGAGGTTCTATTACACAAAACCTTGTTTTTCACAAGATGAGAAGTTCACATCTACAGCTCTCATATAAGTTTAGATGCAAGGGGTCAATTAGTTCAAAATTCATCAAGAAGAAACTGACAGACAAACTTCAATTTTTTTTTAAAGTATTTAGGAAAAAGTACCCTACATGTGGTTTTAACCCAATCTAAAAAAATTCAGGATGTGAGGTGTCCTGTAAGAAAGTATTCTTGTCTTTTCAGCCTCAGAAAAATATTTGCCTTCCTCATCACCTGCAAAAAGTGCAAGGAATCCAAAAGATGAGCCATGCCAGAAGACTGGGGATCATGAACTTCTAGAGCCACAGGTGTCTGAGGAGGATGATGCTATGAGGAGGTTCAAAAAGAGAAAAGACAAGTTCATGGTCAGCAGTTTCACAAACAGATACAGGGCAGCACCACGATCCCAAACATACCTAATCCATAATTCTAGATGTGAGGGGAAGACAAGGGAGATGGACAGCAGAAGGCAGGTTTGTGTGATCTCCTTAAATAACCTCTGCTCCTGCTAATGTTAGAGACAGGATCCTGGACTTCACCTGTCATGCCATTTCAAAGGTTTCTGATGCAGTATTTAAGAGCAATATGAACACTCCTTAGTTTCCCTTCAAGACAATCACCATTAAACAATTCATTAGGGAGATTCCACCAACAGTGGCAGGTCTGTAGTTGGTTTTTGAGCAAAACCACTTTTCTTCTAAATTCCCACATTTTTATTGTTACTCGGTATCACATACTTCCTGCAGGAAAGGGCCTCACAATAAAAGGCAGCCTTTGAAGTTTTCCTTACAAGGTTCCCAGGAGGAAGACTTTCACTCCCACCACTGCACAGGCATTAAATGTGTAATAAAAATGTATTCATATAACACTTTCCAAGGCAGAAGCCAGCCTAAAAAAAAAAAAAAAAGAAAAAAGAAATCAAAATGCCCTACATAAAAATACTGAAAATCTAGGATTATCCTATGTATACCAAAGTCATCCGGCCAAAGGACACCTGCCCACACATAAGGATAACATGAAATTTCCAGTCTTACAAAACGTCCCAATTTCCCCAAAGCCTCACTGGCAAAAAAGAGACAGTTGTGCAAAACCTACTTTAACACTTGAAGGGAGTCTCTAAAGGCTCCTGTGCTCTACTACAATATTTTGGCTCTGGACCACTCCTAGAACACCTCTAACTTCTCAGTGGTGCTCATTTCCAACAGCCACAGCTGCCCAGGCCCAGAGATCTGCCCAGAACTGCACAGGCAGCAGCACTTTCCTTCATTTATGAGTGCACGAGCTCTGGCCTCCAGAATTAGCAGAATTCTGGCCACTATTTTTAAAGATCTGATTTTGGACTTCTGGGCACCTGGATTTAGAAAGGATTCAGGAACGTACACCCTTTTGTATTTAACTTTACTTGCACAGTATGTAATTCTAACAGTAAACTCTCAGTCAGACTTCTAGTGGGATGGAACTACAGCTACGAGGATATCCCTCACCCTAACAGTAAGAAAACAACTATTGAATTAAATCTGCAGCAATGTCTCCCCACTATGCCCCCAGTGTGAGCTGCAGCCTCGAGATCAGCACGCCTCATTAGAAATCAGGTGGTGTTTGGGTATTTCCTTCTGCAGGGTTGCAAATTAAAAGCAGTTAATTGTGCACTAAGTGGCAAATTAAGCATTTATCTGCTTTGAAAAAATTAATAGTGGAAAACTATAATGGCAAGTGCACTTACTGCAATAGGCACCACTTAGATAAAAGAACACACATTTTTGTAAGGAGGCCAACAAGAAAAACCAAGAATTTCTGAATATTTTAATCTTCATATTTTAAATACATTATCTATGGAAAGTATAAGGGAGTCTGAAAAATTATTTCGACGATTTTATAAAATCCTAAATCCAGATAAAAATAGTAATCTAAAAAATCCAGTTCAGCAAGACCATTGTATTTTTTAACCACCAAAATGTTAATACAGAGTAAAAAAAGCATTGGAAACCAAAAAAGAACAGAGGTTTTCAATCCTGATTTGCAAGTATCACTCAGATATCAGATTTGTTTGGTTTCCCAGTTTAGGTCCCCCTTTTCCATTTCCTCAACATGCTTCCAAATCACGGCATCATCAAACCCCAGCCATGATAATAAATAACCTGGTGAAACTGTCAAGTATTATAAACTTCATTATTAACTGCAAATATATATAAAATAACAACAAATAGATCAAAATGGAGCACTACAAATCAGCATCTGCAAAAGTAGAGGTAGGATCTGGCTCGATAGGTGCTACCTCAGTGCAGAACCCAGCCTGTTCTGTATCCACCACTTGAAAATGCTGCTCTCTGCTGACATCTGGGTAAAAGTGTCAAGGAAGAGCAGCTCCCTCCTTCCTCTGATTTGGCCTTCATGGTGGACAAGGGACAGATGTGCAATGGGAGAAATGCGTCTGACAGGATATTCAGCTCCATCATCTTCATTTAATATGTTACCAGCTTACAGCTCATGTCTCACAGACCTAAATATTCCCACTTCCCACTGAAAAAGGGACTGATGTCCCAATAGCTTCTCTCTAGAGAAAAAAAAAATAAAAAAAGGTTTATTTGCATTCCATTCTAAATCTTCGGAACTATTTAAGGCAAATACTTAAATTTGGGATGGACTGCTGAAATTGTGTTGCATGTTACATTTTCAGTGATAGTTAACAGTAACATTTTCAGTGATGTTAACAAAGTACATAGAAGAATAAATGCTGCCTGAAGTGTTAGTTGCTGTTGTATGTTATGTAAAAAGGAAGTGTATGATGTAGAGAAAATAGAAAGAGGCAAATATCTAGCCTTGCTTCACATTCAAATTGCAAGAGGCTTAATCATTGGCTACAGTGTCTTTTGTCTGGGATTTGAAATTCAGTGTACTAAATCATTGAGCCAGGTTTGCTCATTCCTGTGAGAGTTAAGGAAACAACGGCTGAATATAATTGTATGAGGCTGCAAACTTAGCTGATGCCTTGAGCTCAGTTTCTTTATCCTGTTTCTCTAGGGTCCACAACTAGCCCTGTGCATCAGGGCTCAGGCCACTTGAAATTAGGAAATGGAAGGAAAGAGGATTGTCTTACCCCAGTGGCTGGAATCTCTTCTAAACCCACACAGTCTTCTTTAGGTCTGGGTATATCCACAGTGGCAGCAGGTGATTGAAGATGAAGTGGAAGATGTGCAAGCACGACCATACCTTAAGTTTCAGCCTGTGCTGAAGAGGTTTGCTGAATCCTGATCCAGCATTAATGTGGAGGTTTAGTTTTGCTGAGTCCTGATCTAGCATTAATGTGGAAGTTTAGCCTGTTTCTGAAGGGTTGGTAACATTACTTTTTTTGACAACATGAGAACACCCTGTTTTGAGAAGTGGCACATTCCCTTCCTGTAGTATTACTTCATAGATTAACTTTCTAACAGTCTGAAGCAGTTTCAGCAGGGAAGTGCTGTGAGAATTGGATGTTGAGACAGCTGAAAGCAAGGCTGGCCCTTCAAACCTCTCCTTCTTGATCCATTCACATCCCAAGAGACCGATGTGCTGCTCTTTCCTCACCACGTCTTGCCACTCAAACGGGAAATTGTATTCCCACAACCAACACCCTTTCAGACATCACCTGCACGCTCTTCACTCTGCTTAGTACAGAACAGATGGTTCAAACCAAGCCAGCAACCAACTGTGCCCCAGAGCTGATCAGGGCAGCTCACAGGCAGAGTTGGCACAACTGTGGAAGTGTCAAGCTCCAAATGAGAAGTAATGAACTCTTTACCCATACCAGACAGATACCAAAACACTTCAATCATGCCTCAAGGGGGCGTATACACTAATAATTCTATATAGGTAAAACATTTCCTTGATACAGAAGCAGCTATAGTGGCAGTAGCCATGCAGGGGTAATTAGTACCTCTAACAGCAATATCTCGCATCTCTAAGAATCAGCTGTTGCAGATCTGGACAGACCTTCTTCCAGCTGCAGCCCCAAGGTCATTCTGTTAAAGCCTGAGGTGGAACATCGCTGGGGAATACAGAGGGGATGACTATGACTCACTCATTTCATTAACTTTTAGAGCATAGCAAGATGGGAGGGCTAAAAAGGAAGGAAAACTGAAGAAGGCTGAAGACCCATTTATTTTTCTTGAATAGAAACATCATTAAAAACTGCCTATTTTTTGGGCACAAGGATCAAAACTGACTAGTCAAAGTCTGCAAAATAATCAATAATGTATTAAGGACTTAACTGACCAAATACTATGAGGAATCACTATAAGAAACCCAGCTGGTGGTCAATCAAAATGCTTCCTTATTTTTTAATTGCCAGCAAAAATATGGAGAAACTAATAAAATGCCTGTCTGCTTGAAAAATGCATGATTTGTTAGTCTCTGCCTGCATTTGTAAATACCTTGGTATGTGCAGGTCAAAATTTAAAAATAAGCATAATCAAAGCATGCACATTTGGTGCTGTAGTGAAGTGGGACATGATGCCAAAGACATCAAATTATTGTTATTTCCTTGGCTCATGAGGCACCAAAATCCCACTGGAGGGTGGTCATTGCAGCATGAAACCTTGCAGTTGAGAGGTGAATGCCAGTTTTTGGTGAAAACTGTTCCATAGCAATGCTGAGTAAAGCCAACAGTAAATGAGTTCATTAATTTCTTTCAAAAATGTCTGTAGTGGTGACCCCCTCGCTGAAGTGATGACCACCAAGGTGAATTTTTTAAAGGTAAAACTATTTGGTACCTCAGTGTCTTGAAGTCAGTCTGTTGATAAGTTTTCTTGAGTCCCCAGTGTATACAGTTTATAGCCTTCAACTTTTTTCTTATTAATCATAATATTCTTTCATAATTAAAAGAACAAAATATGCTTTAAGAAATAGGACTTTTTTTATCAGAACTGCCAGACTGTCAGAAATCTAAAGAGGAAAATAAAACTTTGCTCAGGACTAACTCATCCATACTTGATTTGACCATACATGGCTTTCCCTGAAGATGTAAATGGTGACTAAGCCTTTATTTGTTAATCTGAAATGCTTACCCTCAAATAAAATATGATTTCTTCAAACACATTAATATGAATAAATCTGGCTTGGTGAATCAGTTGCAAGTGCCATACTAAGAAAATGAAATCTCAAGAGACATAACAAATAATTTAGTCCTTGCAGGAAACTCCTCTGTTTTCCCACTTACCCACAGGAGATTTACATGCAAAGCTTGTATTGAAGCTACTTGTAATTAACATGAAGCACTTACAAGAACACAGAAAATTGGAATGCTGGGGGGAAAAAAAATAGTGTTTTCCAGCCTTAGCCATAGATTAAGATCTATGTCTTAATTTAGATCTGCAGACTTTTATGTTTATAAAACTTTTGGGTTTATGAAACATGTCTAAAGGACGGCTCCTGAGAACTGAGACTTTCACTGTTATCCTACTATTCTAGGACAAGTTCAGCTGAAAAATGTCCCACTTTAATCCAAGAATAAGAAATTCTATGGTAAGTGCTATTATGAATCTGGATGCAATTAATTTGAGAGGCAGTTCTGATAATGTTTGTTGGCCTAAATAGTTGCATGAATCTGGTTAATTCCTGTAACCAGGAACATTCCATGTGGCTTTGAAATGAACTTCCAGCGTCTCACCTCTTTTTGTTACTCGTGACAGTACTGACACAATGTTTTGTAGATTTAGGTAGGATAGTTTCCCCCTGTGTGGGAAATTTGTGCTGAGGTAAATCACATTACTGCAAAACTGATTGAAGGATCACATGCTCCTAACCAAGTAAAGCCAACAAACCCCAAATGAACTCATGCACATTTTCCTAAGGTAATGCATTGCATTAGGACATGTGATGTCTCTAAAAGAATTTTGACCCTAAAACATTGCAAATCTAATCTGAGGGCACTCTGGACTGGTTGGGGAATGTCAAGAGGAATGACAGTTTTCCAGTAGGACACGTAAGTTCAAATACATTTAAATAGAAGTCTTCAAATCTTTCAATAGTGCATTCAGTGTATATAACCAAAAATAACTGGAACACACTTAGCACCAAAGCTTTCAGATCCACCTGAATCCTACAGATTTTCACTGACTTTTTTGTATTGTATTCATATTAAGGAATATCAGTAACACATGAATGTCCCACTGTGCTGGCAATCCCAAGAATGACATGGATAAGTATCTAGGGATTTATATGAGCTATGAGCCAGCTACTATAGGAGCTGGTGGCGCAAAAGTTTTCCTCAATGTTACAAAACGAAGACATTTCTAAAATCCTATGTATTTTTGCAGCAAAACCAGCACGTCCTCCAAAGAAAAACAGTGGTTTGTCTTATTAAAGTGGTGATGGAGTAGCAAAGTATGGCCCAGAACAACAAAGGCTGTGCAAGTGTAGGCCCGGCTTCTGAGGCCAAAACATTCTGAAACTCGTGCTCCAGTGCCTCTCTTCTCCAGTGGAGAAGAGATTTCTTGAAGAAGCCTTTGTGAGTGGTTGTTGCAGAGGTATTGGCAATAACAAGTGTACACTGATTTTCAGGAAAAAAGTGATGGATGACCGTGTTTTCCTGCAGCCTCTGAGGCTCGCCCAGGCCAGCCAGCCCAAACACCCCTTGGGTTTGCTGCGTGGCTGTACCCTCAAACCTTGCTGAATCTCCACATGCAAAGCCTGAGCCATCCGAGTTTCACATCCCCTGGCTTTGCTTTTTTCCAGGTGGTTCTCTGGCT
>VZRQ01000715.1:483099-528046 GCA_013397975.1 Machaerirhynchus nigripectus
ATGGGTGGATGGATGGGTGGATGGATGGATGGATGGATGGATGGATGGATGGGTGAATGGATGGATGGATGGATGGATGCAGGGGACAGCTTTCACACTAATGACGGTGACACTGCTCAGGCTGCATCAACTTGGCTGCTTCATGGATGTGGCACAGAGGCTGTTCCCCAAGAGATCCTCTGTTACGCAGCAAAATGAAGCCTCCTCTTTCCACAGAAGAGATTTAAGGCACGCAAGTCATGGTCTGTTTGGAGCTCTCAAGTCTGCAGGACAAGATACTCCGTAAATTAAACTTTTCTCATCAGCTCGCTGGGAAGGGAAACCACGACAAACAAAGGCTCCATCCCCTTTCCACATGAATTCACCACTTAGTTCGTCCCCTCTCTAACTGATAAGTTCTTTAATTCGTAACTCTCAGCTCATGGTTTGTAACTCATGCAGCACTGAGTAAAATAGTTGCCTACCAGCTGTGAGAGTGCTCATCCCGCCTTCCCCCTCCACCAGTGTGGGCATCCCCTGCATCCCACTGGGATGCACAAAAGCCTGAGCAGGCTGGCTGCTGTTGGAGCTGTTTCAAAAGCTTTTTGAGTGAGCTGACACATTTCTACTGCTCTGAGTGGAAGCTGATCTCTCCCATTGCCATGAGTTAGGGAGCTCTGAAGAAACTGCCCCAAATCAGTGTGCAAGGAGGATGGATGGGTGGGTGGGTGGATGGATGGATGGATGGATGGATGGATGGATGGATGGATGGATGGATGCAGGGGTGGATGGATGGATGGATGCAGGGGACAGTGGCTGCATAAGGACCTTCAGTTTTCCTGGTGTTGCAAATGGTCCAAATTGTACAGGTGACTTTAAGTTGGTGAAGAACTGAGGAGACTGACTGAGGGAAACTTGAGCTGAGCCCTTTCCTTGTCTTGCACCGGGCTTGAGCAAGGGCTGAGGACTGCAGGATGTCTGGAATGTGAGGCACAGAAGATCACCTACACATCTGTAGGCCATTGGCCTCACTCGCCTTCACTGTTGTTGTGAATCTGGTCCAATAAGGAGAAAAGGATGTGCACAAAGACTCTCTGGTGAAGGTCAGACAGCCTTTGCTGCCACCTCAGCGTATGGAAGAGGACCAAAGTGTTCATTCTACCTTCCATGTCAGCTATAAATTCTGACAGGAAGTAACCAAGACCCTGCATTTCCTTATTAAGTTTCACACCCCTAAGAATGCAAGTGGAAAAAGAAAAGAGGACATGTAACACATGTGTGACCAAAGTCACCAGAACTCCAGCTGTGAGATGTGATTGTTCCACCCCACTGGGAAGAGTCAAAATTCACAGTATAAAAGGGGGGCTTTAGGGCAAAAAGGACAGAGGGGGAAACAGCTCTGCTCAGGATCAGTCGACAGACTGTCCTTCCTCCTCTCCTGAAGGGACACCTTTGGGTAAACTTTGTCCCTCCAACTGCATTGGAGCACAGGTGGGAATATTCATTTTTATACTTACATTGCTAGTAGATCTCTGTTACTGTACTTTCTATGGCAACACATTTAAAGTTCTCTGTAGTTAGTGCATTTATCACCAGCAATTCTGAGCATGCTTTTCTGTTCCCTCAGTAATCTGTGTTATTTGTGAATCTGGATCGTGCAGGTCCTTACTGAGCACAGTTATGGTGCTGAATTGGCTGTGATCAGAAATCCCAGCCCACCGATTTCTGAGAACCAGCTGGAGGATGGGGGTTCTTGTCTGACAAATTTCTATACCCTGAACACAACAGGCTCTAAGACACCCTCTCCATCACACTGGTGGTGGAGATTGGTCCTGGTGATTTCATGACCGTCTCATTAATTTAGCTGAAAATTAATTAAAATATTTCATATGTGTATTTCTCTCCTTGCCAGGTTAATTTTCAGTCAGATTAGAGAGCTAAGGCATCTCACCAGAAGCTTGGAATAGTGGTAATCCTAAAAGAAGCACTAAAAATAATACCATTTAAGAATATGATCACCCCATTCCATGACGTTCCATCAGATCTTATATGTCTTTGAAGACAAATCAACTTTGAAGTCCTTTTTGTCTTTAGCATCAATGAATTTTGGAATTAGTGTGACACTAAGCTTGCATGGATTAAGTGATAATTGCATAATTTACACAACTGTATTGTTGCTGGATGCTAAACCTCTTGGTGGAGATACGAGATACTTGATTTGAATGTCAGAAAATCACAGGTATAGCTTAGAAATTGCTGCTATTACTGTTGTTAGAATGGGGAAAACGTATTTTCTACCAGGGCAGACACTAAGATTTTATATAACTAAATGGGTAGAAAAGAATAAATGTTGGGAATCTGACTGGGAAAAAAAAAAGGCTGCAGCCTTGTTCCTTTGCCTTGAGAATGCTTACTGCAGTACAGGAATTCTAGACACAGCCTTGTTTTAAGTACGAAGTGATATGTTCCAAAATGTCTGCAATAAAATATCTACTATTTGTTTTGGCTAAACAACAGAACAGTTCATTCAAAACTATTAATTAGTGCTCAGTGTCCAGTCTTTTCTCCTACTGCAATGAAAGATAAGAAAGATTTCTACAAAAGTATAGCTACCCATTGCCACTTTACTTGTATTCTTGCCAGTCAGGCTCCAGTCCATAATGTGAAAATTATGCTGCTTTAGTGTGGAATTTTAATCTCCTTTCACACAGGTGTGAACATTCTCTTTGGATAATTAAACTCTGTTTGCTTACCCTGCTGCGGGTTTGGTTCTCAGATGCTGTTTGCCTACCTGCAAGGTATGGCAGAGGTTCAGGGAAAGGTTTCTTGGAGTTTGCTGCCAGAAGGTGTTAAGGTGACCACCCTCAGGGTGTAGCAGCTGTAAGCTTGTCCAAAATTAAACAAAACCTGCATTGCCAGACAAAATAAAACATGGTGATATTTTGCCACCACCGAGGCCATCAGTATTCATACTTTTAGTCTTTGATAATGAAGATTTGGAAATGCTTGACAAATTATTTTTGACAATGATTGCTGGTTTTTTTTCTTGATACTTTCACTAGTTTTCTGCAGGCCATAATTTAGGAGAAATGGAATTAAGACTGGTGCCAAAATGGCTATGTGAAAGACAGCTGCATTCTAAGTTACTCAATTTTAATTTATTTTCCAATTTCATGTCAGGAAATGAAAAATAAATTGAAATTAACCAATTACAGTAATAATTTTTCAATACCTCTGTATGACTAAATGCCATCTTAATACTGTGTTGGCTCCTGCACAGGCATTCAAGAATTTAAAGAATTACAGAATCTAAACATTACCCAGAAGATTTTGGTTTTTATGTCTAAATTACTAAAGGAACTAAACATCTTTTTTTTCTTTTGATATTTTTTGTTTCTTCTTGTTTATTTAACCTTAGAAAAAGTAAGAATATATCTGGTAATATCTTCCTAGTGTCTTCCTATATGCTGAATTTTAGGAGGCAAGTTAATTCTTCTGTTTTTTCTCTTTCTTGCTATAGACTACATGAAATAGCTGGTACTGCTCACATTATACAGAATGCATTCCAGAAAATTATGTAGTGATAAACAGAAGGAAATATTTAGTGGTGAATTTATCACATTCTTCTGGCTGTTATGGAAACATCAGTAAAAACTTGATAGCTGGATTTTAACCTCTTGCTTAGATAAATACACAACATTACTCTCCTACACATTCGTTTCAATGTTTTTTCCATTGCTTTTTAGAGGGAGATGCTTGTTTCTGGTTGAATCTGGTTTGAGTTTCACACATATTTGAAACTGTACTTTATGTTTGCCAGTTCCACACTCCACATTATAAAAATGAACTGAAGAAACCATTGATCCTGTTTCATTACATTGCTCCACGAAGTTCTGGGAACATTCTTTGTTACTGAATATGTGTGTATGTGTGTCAGTTACAGAACTAATGACTGCTGTGATGGGGATGTTTAGGAGACAGATAAGCCAATTTTAAAGTTTTAAACAGGATTTTATTTGACTCTCATTCTTTAACTGCACACTTCATGCTAATGTTTAGTCCATATCCACCTCGGTCGAGCCGCTGCCCTCTGGGTGTGACTGTCCAAGAAATACCTCATCCACCGAACAGCCCATCCATCAAATCCATCTCTCTGCTGTTCAAAGGGAAGGATGCTGTGGGGGACCGTGTGAAAGGCCTCTCAGAAGTCCAGAGAGATGACATTCCCAGTCCTTCCCTTGCCCACTGATGTGGTCAGTGCAGGGATGCTTGTGGGTACAATAAGTCTCCGCCTAAGATATATTTTTCGTGCATCTGTCCAGTTTGGGAGGCAAAGTTTGGGAGCAGGTTTAGAAAGCAGAAACTGGCCAAATAGGCCTGCATCTGTCTCCCAACAGCCCAAGTGCTGTTAATGAGCTGTGGTGGCAGCAGGTGTGACAGCCTGCGACAGTCACGTGCATAAATAACTGTTTGTGCTACTCCTGGGATGAAAACATGCTTCCTAGTCTGGAAAAATCAAAGTTAGAGGAAGCAAGATGAACAAGACCAAGTCAGTTTGAATGCAGCTTTTTTCCTGGGAAAATAATTAAAGATTACTTGATCTTCTGCTGTACACTTCACCAACTTCTGTCTTATTTCCCTTTGTAGCTCAACAGAGACTGGTATACAAATGCCAGGGTATCTGTTGATGGCAGCATGGAAGACTTATTCTGATAAAATTTTTAAGGTCCCATCATCTTGCTGAGTAGGAGCCTAGAATTTTAATCTGGGGAAACCTGAGCTTTATTTTGATGTTTGTTTAGTACCAAGCACAGTGGATTCTGCTTTATGACTGGGGATTTTTGCTATAAATAAGATGAAAATAATAATTAATACAGTGTTTCAGTGCAAAATGAGAGTGGTTGCACTAAATCCAGGCTGAATATGGGCCAAATGAGAAGATGGAACTCAATCTTCATGCTGAGAGTGTAAACAAAATCCCATCACAATTCAGCTATTCATTCTCCTTAGGACCATCCTTTATTGGCATGTAAATAATATTTGAATTGTGTAGGTTTGATGATGAAAAAGACCTTAACTTTTCAGAAGAGATTGCTTTCCCCTTCAGTGGATATGTATCCTATAGCTGAGATCATTCTGATAGGTTTTTAATTAATCCTTGTTTTAGGAAGAAATTTCTTTCTGTGGATTTGGGCTGTGCTGAAAGTATATGGATTAGATCTTACTACTTGTACCTAGGGGTAAGGGACAGGGAAAGGCTGATGGACTTCTTCTTCCACTTGAAAAGACAAGTGGAAAAGGCATAAACTGTCAGACTCTGTCTGCCTGATTTTAAAGTTACTGAAAGAGGAAAAGAGTTTCAGTAAACAGAGTTTTTAATTGGCTAAAGTCTGAAAAATTGACATTTATGGAATGTATCATTAAAAGTAATAGATGATGAATCATCACCTGAAAAAAAATAGTTTTTTCTCTTTGCTTGGCATTAGTCAGAGCCATTTTTATTAATTCATGCATTAATGATTAGCAGATACAAAGTGTTTTCCCTAATAACAGATTTTTTGTAGGTGGCAAGTTCATCAAAATTCACTTGGGGCACTTTAAATGACCCGACTGCAGAATACTTTTTTAGTATGTTCAGTCAAAATCAGACTTGTCTTTTGAAATGTTTCAATGTCCTGAAATCATATAACCTTAGATTGCAGCCCTTCTATAAACTCTCTCTATGCGTTAAGAAAAGCGATTTTAAAGGGGTTTTTTTGTTGCACTTGTTCAAATTCTTTCTATTTCTTAAATGTCACACTGAGGCGAGCTCTTTGATGTTAATTCATGCAATAAATAATGTTTGGTTATGCTATTCCTCATTTTAAAGTCATTAACAAGAGCACTTCAAACACAGGTAATGAAAGGCAAACACGTCTGAATTGGATGTTGGCTGTTTGCTGTCTTTCCTCTCTTCCACACCAAGGTGTGCACGTGGCTTCACACAAATCACAACCCCAAAAAGAGTGCTTTGATTTGGAGACCACCTCATGGCTTTGTTACAAAAAACAGGGGGTTGTGGTCTTAGCCCACTTCTATTTTTACGGTGTGTATTCCCCCACAGAACCTGAGCTGAAGATTTTGTTATCAGAGCATCTCCTTGAAGAGAAAGCCTCCCTCTGGATACCCCAGTGCTGCTACCAAAGGCATAAAACTCAGTGCTGCTTCTCGTCATCTCAGTCCCTCCTGCTACCCAGTGTGACATATTTTAATGGTGTTATTTTAAAGGAATTATCTGTAAAACACAGGAATTTTTGGTATTATTTCAGTTGTCCTAAATTCTCAGCTTTTGGATTACTCATGGTTTCAGTTATTTATGCCAGTGAACAAGAGGTTATATTAATACAGACAAAATCGTCTGAGATTTACATAAATTATTTTCAAAGAGTAGAGAGAGTTTAAAGGAATCTTACGTAAATGAAAAAGAAAACAAATATTCCAGGAAAGACTAAACACTTAACACTCTCTGGGCTTGCTAGGGTAGAACATAAGACCAGGCCTCTTGGGAAAAGTGCTATATTTAATTGCTTAAGGATTTCATAAGCGTTAAAAACCTGTCCTTCACTTCTTTTTTTTTTTTTTTTTTCCTTTTAAAATAAAACCTTTAAAAAACACAACAAATCAGGACTATCAAAAGCAAAGCAGCACTGGTGTTCCAGCCGTCTCCCTTGACGCCTTTTACATTCAAGGTCTCTAAGTCTTCCATGGCCTGACTGATGTGAAGGGCAGCTCACCAAGGACCCGTTAGGGGCCGGTGATAAAAGCCACCAGGATGTCCTTTGGCACCTCAGAGCTCTCTGGCCTCTGTCTGTTGTTCTTGCACATGTGGCGAGAGTGGTTTCAGCCTTGATAATTCCACTGCTGGCTACCAGAGTGCTGTTGTTTATAATTACTGCTCCAGTGCTCAGTTGGTCACACACAGCCCATAAGTGGCCATACTCAGCCCGTAAGTGGTCACTGTGCCCCTGTTGATGCCATGATGATCTTTGTCTTTTCTTTTATACCCCTGTTATACCTTTTTGCAACTTCTGTATTCTTGGTGCTTTTTGCCTACATTCTTGGACTTGTTTGTTAAGCTAAGAGACTAAACATTTTAGAGGCTTTGTAGTTAGGGTGCCAGTGTGCCCAGACCCCAACGTCCTCTCCAGAACACATTTTGTAAACTAAGATAGAACCATCCAGGGGAGGGTTCCTTAGAGAGGGGGGCTCATTCGAGCCTCTCATTGGGGAATTTTTGATAGATATGCTAATTAGTAAGACCTGGAATGTAAGACCAGATATAGAGGAAAAAATTGGGGTGGCCATTGCAGGGGTGCATGGAGGTGTATTTGACCTGGTCGTGGTGCACCTAAGGATCCTTACAATAAATACCAAGGTAATACCCTTTTCCCCTTCTAACCGTGTTCGCCTCTTGATTTTAAGACCAGGAAAAGGCATCACTGTAGTGCCGCAATCAGCTCCATCTCAGGACTTACTCGTGAGCATCAGCCTTTGTTCTCTTTTATGGAGTCAGTGCTAAACTCTATTTTGCCGACCGTGTTTTTTCCTCCCTCGCAAACCAAGAGGGACTGATCTCAAAAGAACGTAATTCGGGTGAATAAACACAAGAAAACTGTATTTCTCTTGAACTGTTTCACAGCAGTCTGCCTACTTGCAAAGCTGCTATCAGAACATCTGAGGAAAAAAATCTTTAACCAATGGACATTATTCTCATTTCTGACCTGGCTGGCCACATCAGCTGTTAATGGGAATTTAACCAGACAAAGTCACGTTACTATGACAAGGCCCCTTTTTCAGAAAGAGAAGACAGCTGCTTCCAGATTTCAGAAAGAGCTTGACAAATGGAACAAAGTCCTACATGCAAAAATAAAAACTTAAAGAGTCAAAGGAGTCCTTCAGGAAAAAAACCCACCCGCTAATAAGAAAATAATCAGTACGAAGAGAAATGCCAACATATTTTCTTCCAAACAAGATACGATTTTATCAATTGGGATTCTCCTAAGTTTTCACTTCAAAAATTTCCATAATATTGAAATAAGATTGAAGGTGAAATTAAGATTTGTTATTACAGAGACTGTGAACTTCTGTCAAAAATAGCATTGGAGGAAACCCTGCATTTGAAAACTAAGACCTTCTGGCATTTCTGTTGTTTGGATCTTTCTGACACCATTTTTCTGAAAAGCTGGCAAAGATGGAATAGCTGATGTTCCTCCATTTTGGAATTCATAGGAATGTTGTGTACTTTTAAATAGAGTTTAATACCTCTGAGTATTTCTACTTAGTCTAAAATAAAAATAACACCAGCTGCAGCCTTACTAGAGGCGATTCTTTTACCCCTCTAACAAGAACCAGATCAGGGAAGAAACACAGGGTTTTTACGTTTTCTCCTTCTCTGTCTACTGCTCCATTATATCACCATTCCTGTAACAACTTCAGTGCAGCTAATTTGGTCAGTGAGGTTGATGAATAGCATGGCTTTTCCTGTGTCACTTCTTTTTTGGGTATAAGAATTCAGGAACAGTCATTCAGCTGCTCTGCCTCCTCCACTTTCATCGTCGTTCTTTGTTCTTGTTTAGAACGTCCTCTGTCTCGAGTGTACCGACCTCGGTTATTTTGAATTTTGAAGCTGTGGTTTGCTCCTAGGGGTGTTTTTTTTTTAAGATGTGTGAATTAAGATGTATCTGCTACCCCTGCTTACTATGACTTTCTAGACTGGGTTGTTTTTTTTTTAAACTCATTCCACCTACAGTGAAATATTTAAATTATTTTGAATCCCTTGTGTAAACACAGCGATCTTGTGATACAGCTTCAGCAACAGACCTAAGTGCAGCCCATGCCAACCTCCCTTATTTTATAGTGAGGGGACTGATCAGGGAAGGAAGAAGACTGGCTTTTCACACGGTTTGCTGAAGGTTCAGCAACATTCACAGCACAGCCACTACCCTGAAGGTCGCTCCAGACCAAAATGTTCATTTTATATGGAGAAGATGCACAAAAAGAGAATAGGAGATTATGTAAGAGAAAAGATACGTACTGCAGGGTAACTGCAGTTCCTCGACAAAGTTCCCCAAGAGGTCAGGCTGAAGTTTTCTCTGTGTGAACCTTCTCCATCTGGTTTGAGGAACTCTACAGGAACCCATGTCACCCATGTTCTTTACTATGGAGGCTGTAATGAAAAAGGCTGAAAGCAGTGTCTAAATCCATGCCCAGATTGGGAGCCACTTGTAGGATCAGTTATTCTACCAAAACATTGCATGTGTCACAAGATTAAGAAATGCATCTCAAGTGGTGATGGTGCTTGAACTGTAGAAGTTAATTTCTGGAAGTTTATATTTAAGTCCCAGAAGTCTGTGTGCTGCTGTAGAAAGTGAAGCCATATCAGTCCTGAGAAGTTAGCATTATAATAATAAAACATCGAGGGAGACCCCAAGAGGGAAGCAATACTGAAAAAGTTGATAACATAAACCAAGAATTTTCAGGCAGGCTTTGAAACAGTTTAAAATGATTGCACAGAATAACAATTCGGGAAAAACACAAGAAAACACATTTGTGTGCCCTTTATAGCACTTTGCCTCTCTGACAGCTCTGTTTCTCAGAGCTGAAGTAGTTTAAAGTGTGTTTAAGTTATTACTGGAAGCTGAGTCGCTTATTCTGTCTCGTCTTACCTATGACTGTGCACCCTTCAAGAACACTGCAATTGCATGTAGAATATATTAACGAGGGCCTTACCCTGACAAGGTCCTAACAGTTCTTAGCAGACAATTGGCTGCAGTTGGGAGTTAGACAATTTTAATGTACAGAATAGAACTTACAGCTCTTCCTCTTGCAATGTTAAATCTGCAGATGGCAACTCCTCTGTCTCTTCGTAGCTGAATGGCACAAGCAGAACCCTTCAGCAGACAGTTTGTATTATTATCTCAACATGGTGAATAATTGCAAGCATCGAAACCAACACTACAAAAGGAAAGGACTTCAGAAGGTTTGAAGAACATCCTAGGTAAGTATACAAATGCTCTGCTGTACGTTGTAGGAATGGCTACTGAAGAGCACAGCCACATGATCAAAGTCGAAAGCTTTAATTATCAGAGGACTGCCTTCTGTGTTTTGACAGCCTTCCATTTGTCTGCGAATAATAAAGTTGAAGAAATTATTTCACAGCTCTTTCAGCTAAGTGGATTTATAGCTGGTAAGACATAAACGTTGATGGAGATAAATGAGAATATGTAATGTGATTGTATTTCGTATTTAAAATTCAGTGATACTTTGAAATCAAATGCTGCTTCTTGACAGGGGTGTCATTAGACATTTTTAATGTCTGCTTGGCACTCTGAACTGCATGCTCTGAAAGGTTCTGTCTCAAAGAGGTTTGTGTGATAGCCTGTATCAAAATCAGAAAGTGAAGATGCAAAGTGTCTGCTCTGTCAAGGCTTTGTATTGGAATTGTCTGTGATGGGACAGGTGCTTCACTTTCTTTTCTCTCTAATACATGAGGAATAAGACAAAGTCATTCCAGATCCTTTCAGTTACAGAGTCCTGACCTATCATTCCGTGCCTGTTTTTCACTCTACCCATCTGTGACTAAGTGGCTTCTCTAAATAGGGCATCATTTCTGAGCCATCCAGCACAGGCACAGAACTCCACAGAGTGGTCCCCCTATTATTTCGGTGAGGAATTCCAGAACCAGCTGCCTAGCACAGTTGTCTAAAGGCTTACTTTTGGAATCATCCACCATACAAAAGCACATCACTCAAGGCAATCACGGCCAGTAAATTTATTTTTTGAAGCTGGTAAGTCTACATTTCCTGCTCTTCTCCTCCTCATGTGATCTCAGAATAACTGATATATTTGTGGTCCTGCATGTGTTAAGGCTAAAATGACACTGCACGTGCCCTGTTTATATCCATGTGCGTTCCACAAGAGAGGATGGCGTATGGACCTCTGTTCTATGATCATTCAAGGAGAAATCTCAGGAAGAGTGAGGAATTGCAAGTGATAAAAGCATTGCATTCCATTTTCCACTTTCATTAGCATCACAAACTCCTGCAGTGTTCCATAAATTTACCTTTCAGAATTCCTCACTTTCCCTGTCATTTCCTGGGATTTCTGCTTGCTTGCTTATTTTCAGCAGGCCCTCCATGTCTGGGTTTTATGTTGCCTTTTTTTTTTTTTTTTTTTGCTCATTTCATAGCAAATATACATAAAGATTTAAACATTGTAGAATCTTTATTTCTGCCCTGGGTGGTATTCTGAGGGATGAGAGTTATATGGACAACGCTCTCAGGCACATGGTGTGATCCTTGTGGTGTCCTGTGCAGGGCCAGGAGCTGGACTCAGTGATCCTGATGGGCCCCTTCCAACCCAGCATATTCTGTGAAATTAGGTGTTATTCTCCTCGTTGCAAACTTCAAATTTACAAAAAAAAAACAAAACACCACCCCAACCTATTCAAGGGTATATTGTAACTTTCTAATGTAATAGCTTACTACATTGTGGAGAGAATGAGTTCTTCAAGAATCACAGCACACCTCTTCAAATATGACCCATACTTGGAAATTTCTGCCTCTTTATAAAGACTTTTTAATGAAATCTTTTAATGAAAAAAATAATGTGTTGCTTTGCTGTTTTAGGTGATTTTGAAATACCACTGTATAATTACCTGCACACATTTTTTTTAATCTTGGAAATTGGTATATGCAGGACTGCAAGGAGAGCAATTACTGCCTGTAGCTGGCCAGCCCAGGCAGAGGAGTTAATAGAGTTTTGCAATCAAATTTTGGAACCTGTGTCCATATGAAATCAATAACTCATTATATTCTTAGCTGTGCTTCTTTGAAAGCACACACTGGGGTTAGCAAACAGCTATTCAGCATTTCCGATTTTAGCACCTTCTCAGTAGAAGCCAATGTACACTAACATCAAAATTTGGCTTCTCTTTGCTTTATTAGTTTACACAGACACAGCTTACTGCCAGCATCAATATTTTTGTGCTTATATATTTCTGACATTATGTATATTGACGCTTATTAACAAAGGAAATGCCGTGCTTTAGAGGTATGGGAAAAGCCATGATTAAAAACTAAAATTTTTTCTCTGGTGCCTTTTTTCGTTCACTCTTTTTTACTTAAGAGGAGAAAAGTTCAGGTGGTTTTGGGTCTTTTTTGGGAGAGGGGGGGTGTTGCTGGGTTGTTTTTTTGGTTTTTTTTTCAGAAAAATATGAATCAGGATTTTTTTTCCTGACAATGTAGGTATAGAGAGGACTCCAGACTAGACAGCAGGTTTGAGAGCTTAAGGCATTTCTATGTTGTTTGAGACCTGTGTGTTGAAATAATTGCTCTGCTTGATCTGTTGCATTTTAAAACGTTTCTGTTTGTAATTAGCAGAATTTTTTGGGAAATCTACTTGGTGTTTTAGGTGCAGATAGGAGGTTGTCATATCCATCATTTGAGTTAGGAAGGTGCAAAGCATCTGACTTTTTTTTTTTCCTGTTGGTTGGTTGGGGTTTGGATATTTTTTCCCAAAACAGAACTGGAAGGGAGTTGTACATGCTCTTACCTGATTAAATTCAGAATAGTTTCAAGACACTGATTTCGATAAAATAAAAGGAAAAGCTCATGTTGGATGGTATTTCAATACCACCTTAATTAATATTGGCAATCTGTTTTCAGACTTCTGTTGGTATAATATTGCCTTGGCCTTACAGGTGGAGGGAAGACTACAAATTGATTGATTTTAGGAAAAATCATTGGTGCTTTTACATACTAGAGTTGGGTTTTTTTAAAAAAATCAGATGCTGAGCTTGCTTTGCACATAAAGTTTAGGGATGTTTGCTGCTTATAGACTTTGCAAAAATAAAAAACCAAATTCCTGGTTTATGCAGAATTACGAGAGAGAGTTTTAAAAGTAAATAAATTAATGTGCATTTATTTGAATTTTACACTAAAATACAGTGCCGGGAATACCACATAAACATTTCTTTATGGTTAGGTTGCCCATGCATGCATAGCTATATAAATATAAATCAATTCCACACCCCATGATGGCCGTGATTAGGAAAGTAGGTGCACAAGAGTGAATGGAAGAAGAATGGGCCATGTGTGACATCCTGAGGAGATCCTGGAAGTGACCTTGTGGGGAGAATCCACAAGGACTTGCCAAAAGTGAATCAGAAGGGATGTTTGTGTTTGTTTGTACACATAAATAAACGTTTAAATAACTACTTGTTGCAATGTAGAGCTCCTGCTTGAGATACCCCTGTAATGGAATGAGCCCGATTTCCCAAGTGAGCTGTTCAGTGTTTGGGTCCTGCATAACTTAATGCTGACTTGTTCACTGGATTAGTTGCAGAAATTTCCCAGACTGATCAATTCAAATCTATTTTCAGCTATCAAATGAGACGATTTTGGAGGTTGCTCTTCCAAATAAAATGTTAATCTAATAAATTAGCCTATTGTGCCACAAAAGATCTATTGCATTTCTTTTCTGTATTAGAGTGGAATCAATATTTCATCTTCAGAAAGCTGCAGGTATTTGTCATATTGTACATTTTTAGGCATAGATGCAGGCAGTGCAAGTACCTCGACCTCTGAACAGCTTCTTTCTTACACAAAATGGAAATATTTATATGTAGAATTATTTATATGTATAATATTTAATAATATTAAATATTTAATAATCTAATATTTATATGTAGAATATATAGAAATATTTCTGCTTTCTATGAGGAGTGCTAAGACTGCCTGTAAGGTGTTATTTTGTTTTCCTCCTGGATCTCAGAGTTACTTGATCAGACTTGAGAGCTTATTTTAATTATGGCCCCTAATGATTTAATTATCAGCCTCCCCAAAGCTGGCTGTATCTTTTGGAACCCTGAAATTCTGGGATCTGCAGTCACGATCCAGATAATCCTGATCTGCCTCAGGAGATCACCTTTGCCAAAACTTGTGGAAACAAAATTCAAAGCAAAGGTTTCTGACTGTACTATGTTTATCACAGGGAAATTTCCCAGCCTTGGATGAGGTCAGGAACTTCAATCCTTTGCTTGCTCCAGACATCCAGTCTGCTGTAAAGGACTGGAAATGAGAATAAGAAGCTCCTCCTGCATTATCACTTGGAAACTTCAGCACTAGGCAGTGCTTTCCAGCTTACTCCTGTGTTCAAGGAAAGGGTGCAAAATCCTGAGCTGGTAGCTTATGCAGTAGAAAGAAAGCCTTGAAATGTCTGACCATGAGAAGTGTGCACATCTGCCATGACGTTACCTGACGGTGAGCTTTTGTTGTGGTGCTCAAAAGGGGAACTCAAGCCAGGATGTGGGAGTTGTGTTTCAGAACTACCAGTTCTTGTACTTATTTTTTGAAAATCAAATTGTTGAAGTAATGCATGTGGGGAAAAGATAATAAAACTGATAATAGAGAATGCAGAGAAAGCTTTATTTGCACCTTGCCCGTTTGTAGAATGATTCTTTGGCCATGCAGTTTTGTGTGCATGATGACTTGACAGAAATGTGCTACAGCTCACTCAAGGTGTATGTGAAGAGGAAACACTGTCTAACTATAATTAACAATTCAAATGCATACATTAATAGACTTGGATTTATTCTGGTTTGGTTTGGTTGGGTTTTTTTCTATAGATTCTACACACAGGCCGAAATTAGCAGTCCTGGTCACGTGATGTAACCTTTTCCACCTCCAACAGTTGTTTTTCTTTGCCATTTGACAGCTGTAGCCCACAGGATGAGGGGAAATACTTCCAGCAAGACTGCTGAAATTAGGCCTTCAGAGAAAATAGACTTTGCAACTGGTTCTTCTAAATAGTATTTGCATATTCTGAATTGTACATGGGGTGCTTTATAACACCACAGCTAAGTGGGACAGAACAAACCTTTCTGTATTCAGGTTATAGGGCCCACTCTGACTGCAGGTGCCTTAGTGGTGTTTGAGAATGGCAGAAAAGGGAGTTTTCTCAAGTCTCTGCAGTGGCTGGTGAGCTCTGGCAGCACCTGAGAACGCACTGGACAGAGGGTTTGCTCCAAACCTGGACAACCCAGCAGCGAAGAGGATCTCAGAGCTCCTGATGCCAAACCATCCGTGCCTTGGTCCCTCCTTTTGTGCTCACAACCATCTGGCAGGAGGCTGCCTGCTGATATGCTCTGGCTTTGGAAATAGCATCCCTCCTCCAGAACAGGATGATTTTAGCACTTCTGGGAAGCATAAAGCTGCCTGTCTTGTAAACTGTGCCCCAAATTTGACAGGTTACCTACTGAGCTCTGTGCCAAATAACTGGGTGGCAGGTACTGGATCTACGTGAACATTACTGATATTTTCCTGTTTCCTGTGCTCTCCCCTCGCTCTGATTAATAATTGCAGCGAAGGAAAGGTCACAGTCACATGAGAACGACTCAGGCAACCAAACACACCGGGTTTATTCTTTTGATTTCTTAAGTTCAGACTCGCACATTATCAAAAGCTTTTTACCAGATCTGAATTTAATGTCATGACATTTTAAGGTTATATCATGGAGCTCCAGAGACAGCTCTCCCAGCTTCCTCCTCAGCCTCCCTTTCAGGCTGTGATAGATGCTGAATGCTTTTGTGTCTTGGGGGTTCATTCCTCCCTAATTATATCCAGAGAAACCATCTGGATTTCAGCTCCCCTCGAGTAATCAATATGTCAGCCAGGGTCAGTGCTGTGCTGGGCAGAAGGGTGTCAAGGTTTGTGTTTGTATCAAGAGTTCCAAGACCTCCCTCTAATTTATTGTGCCTTTATGGCATTTGGTATCACCTAAATACAAAATAAATATATGAAACATGGGAAATAATACTATGCAGGGTAATGAAGTTATTACCAATAGCTGGAGTTCTTCAAGATACTCTTCCACTGCTTCCCTACGTAGAGAGAATACTTTTAAGAAAATGAGAACTTTTTAAAATTATGGGTCAATGTGCTTCTACCTGAAGAACAGATCATACAATCTCCTAAGACTCCTTCCACCTTCTGCAGTTTTTGAGAATGGTTATGTCCTTCCTGTCAGTGATGATGGTATTAAAATTACTCATTTCCAAGTCTAGGACAGACTTGATTTAGTGGTTCCATAGCTCCCTTTTTGTCTTTAATTTTTTCAGCTTTATTCAGATACTGTGTCCAAAATTCAGAAAATTCATTATAAAGTATGTTATAAAATTTACTTCTAGTAAAATTAATAACGTTAGAAGGAAACAAATATTTCAGCAAATATGTTAATAGTCTTTGTCCGGCTCCAACAGCAAACTTTTATAGACAACAATGAAACAAAGCTGAAAAAGTCTGTTTGTGACTGAAATATCACATGTACTAAATTTAAAGCTTGAATTCTCTTGTCAAGCAGGAAACCCAGCAGAAGGTTTTCATTTGCTTTTAAAAAGCTTTTTCTGACAAGTGCATTTTTAAATTAAAATCCCGAGACTGTTAAAATGAAGGTTTTTTTCTTTTGCCAGAGACAAATATGACATCTTCATTTTATGATGTGTCTCATCTCTCCTAGGACATGACATTCAATTAAAAGCAGCATTCAAAAAACATGTTTTTCTGTAAAAGAAGCATACTAAAGGCATGCTTTGCTCTGAAAACAGCATTATAAAAGCATGGTTTTCTGTACATTCTTCAAGCTATCAAATAGGTGATTGGTAGAACAATCATTTTTAGTAACAAATGATGCTTTGTAACTTCCTTAGAATACCAAGAAGACTGTTAAATTAGAGACAGGTGCTGCTGCTTGTGAGCTCTGTGTGTCTACCACGTATATTTGTGATAAATGTACATGCATTTTAAACAATAGGTTATTATTTTGAAGGTAAAGGGCAGACAAAACCCTGAGATGGCAAGAGTCACAAAAATGTTAGTGTCAGGTAAATTTCTGATCTAATGGGGTTTTCAGGTTTATATGCTTTCCCTGCAATACCGTTTTGCTCTGACAAATACAGGCATTTTTAAATTTAATAATCTCTTCTTCCACCACCATTTTACCCTCGCAGATTTCTGTCATCACCTTTCTGGGCTGAGCAAAACTATCACCAAATCCATGAGGAAAAAAGACAAAACTGTCACCCCAGGAACGGCGCTGGGCAGCGTGGTCACTCAAGGACATTTGTCAGTGGTGCAGTTCTCGTCCTGCTTTTTCCTTACTGTGTAATGATGCAGCAATTTCATTGTTTGCCCCCTATAAAAAGCAATCAACTATGCCCTGAGGGACAGCTAAATGTTGTAGCAAAGGGGTAGCATGATTAAATCTGGTCTTCCAGTTTTTTCTTCCAATTACTAGCCAGAACTACAGAGTAAATACTAATGCAGTGACTTGGAGTAACTGGTGTCTGTTTACTTGTGCTTGCTCATGGTCTTTTTGGAATCTTAGACAAAAATAAGCATTTGCTTCTATGTATGTGTGTATTTACACAGACCATAAACATATTCAAAGATACAATGAAAATTATTCAGCCTTTTTGACTCATAGTACCAAATAGTGATGGATGGGAACCCTTCAGTGTTAAAAGCTCCACAGAACAGTTACACAGACTTAAGAGTTTGTTTCAAAGAAGTCTGGAAAGTGACAAAACTTTTCCTATAAACACACACACACACAAAAGAATTACAGACATTTCTGTGTCTCAGGAGATTGTGGTGGTGGACAGCCTAAGCAAGTAGTAAACATGTAAATTCCTTCTAAAAATGGTCATCAGGAGTTGCCTTGGATTCTAAAGAATGTGTCTCCATGAAATTGTTCTTTTGTAAAGTTTCTGCTGTTGTAGTGAACTCCTATCACTGCATGATAAAGATAATTCATTAATTCTGTGGACAAAGACAGACTTCTGCTGCTTGGAATTAATCAGCCTTCTAGTCAATCCCTGTGGAGGGAGGTGTGTGGAACATTTACTATTAAACAAGAAGCATTTTCTATTTTAGCAGTATCTGCTCCTTGGTTTGCATTGAAATCATGTAGGAAAAACAATTGCAAAATTAACTACCCTTCTCTTGAGCACCCTTACTGTTCTCAGCAACATGAAGATACATCTTGAGCTGGAGATTCTACCCAAAACACCACAGCAAGCAGCTAAAGATGCCATTATCTTCCAGGGACTTGTCTGTCGGAAGACAGCTGCACTTTCTGCTTCCACAGCATCCTGTGGGCAGAGTAAATCAGCTCTGTTATTTAATTAACAGTTGTGTAAAAAAGGTGCTTTTATTTGGTAGTTTTAGGCATGGTACCTGATAATTTCTGTTGAGTCAATCTAGTTTTCATTCAAGATTCACCTTCTAGGCAGTCTGGCTGTTTAAGGACTGCAAAGTGTACTGGGAGATAAGCAAGGTGAAGCCCAGATGCGGCTGAAGGATTTTCTTTAAGACCCTAAGCCACACATGTAGGCTCAAGAACACCTCCGGAGCTCCTGGATCTCTGCTATGTTTTCCCATGAATTACAACTTCACAGAAGTTTCAAGATTGGATTCTGTATCTGGGAGAGTGATCCTGTCTGACCTGAAGGCGAATTAGTGTCATAAGCCGTGGGTTTCATGCATTTTGAATTTCAGCAGCATGACTGCAAAATTATTTACCCTCTTAGTCTTAACAGTGATTTAATGTTCCATACTCCATTTGGCTTCTAGTATTCCAAAAACACCAGCCAATTACTGTATATTTTTATAAAACCATGTGAAATGTATTGACAAGTTGTAACTTATGTTAGGTTATTGCGGTAAAATAGTTGAAGATTACTGACTTATTTTTTCCTGTTTTATTACTTCGGGGGGGGGAAAAAATTCTGGAAAAAGTCCTGACGAGTTGCAGTCATTATGAGGAAAATTTCGTATCTATTTGCATTTACTTTGGCAGCTACAGGTGTTTTGGGATGAGAGGATGAGGATGAAGATGATTTTCTGCTTAGCATGAACATCCTGTAAGAAACTAGCCAAAAAAAAAAATCAAGAATAACTCTCAGTTTTAATAATCTTGTACATGACATATTGGAAGAACTACCCCTTCATAATTTTATATAAGAAACATACTACATGTCATTCATCAGTATTATTGTGTTTCTGCTATGCTATTCAATTTCTCCAAGACCAAAGCCTTCAATTAATATGCACGATTGGTTCTTAAAGCCTTCTATCTGAATATGATTTCGTACATTTAAGAAGAAAATCCAATAAGTAATTCTCTCTCTATTTTCAAATCCAGTGTCAGATCACCTTCCACAAACCATATCTGTCATTACAGGGATTAGACACAGTCATATTCAAATTAATAGCATGATTGAGAATAGGTGGAGAATTGGGTTATATCAGCTGTGGTTTCTGCTTTGATGGGTATTTTTTCATGACTTGATGAACATCCTTCACAAAGCAGTAGATTATTAAATTCTAATAACTTTTCTCCAAGTTGTGCTTAACAACTCATGGAGTCCAATACCTCCAACTAAAAAATACTGGTGCTAGAAGCTGTGAAAAACACTTGGTTTCTAAATCAGATTTTCAATGAGAACTACAGCTTTTGCTTTCACATTTGCATCTAGACTTGTATGTAAAATCACGGGGTTATAAAGTATTTGACTTCTTTGGGTCTTAAATCCAAAAGTGATCAGTGTCAAAGGGTCACTGCAAGTGGCACTGTGGTCCAAGTCAGCTGAAAGGATAAAGCAGAAATCATCTGTATTCTGCTTGTTCCTCATCAGAAGCAGCTTTCCATGTTTATTCGTGCGAGCCCTCAGTGCCTCCTGGACACCTGTGTGCTGGAGAAATGCAGGGTTAGCTGGGAGCTTCCCTCAGGTCCTTCTCCTGCCTCTCTCCGAGACACGGAAGAGAGCAAAGGCATAAAGACCCTTCTTTGACCTAACCACAAGACACAGGCAAACCAACAGTGTTCTGACCTCGAATGCCAAAGGCCTCTGAAAGACTCTGCCTGGTCCTCTGCTTTTGTCCAGCACTAGAGGAAGAGTATCAGCAGAAGCAATGGCTTTTTGGGGTTAGTGAGCTCTGTTTCCCTAATTTTCAGCAGAGCATAAATAAACATGAGAAATGTAGATGACAGGTTGATATGGAAGAATTCCTACCTACATACAGAAAAACACAATTGTTTGAAGTGAGGGCTGGAATCACTATAATTTCACTCTATAGCCAGCTGATTCTACAGTATCTTATTTTATCATAGAATGATGTATCAGCTGGAAATCTTAAGACATATTGTTTTATGGTCTGCTAAGACAAATTAATGTAGGTGACAATGCAAACGGTGGTGCAAGTGGTGATTTAAAATCTCACTTTTCCTACTTAGCTGTAATTCTGATAAGGAATACATTGAAAATGTTTCCTGTTAAAAGCAGTGATAAGAGTTCTTGTCGTTTGGGAAACCATAAAAAAATGGTAACAGAGTTGAGAAAAAAACCTTGACATCTAGAATTTTTTGCCAGTTAGGTCAGTGATGGTAGTGGAATGTTACAGATACAATAAAATAATAAAGAAAGTAAGAGTGGTGATTCATGAGCTCCATTTTAACTTTTAACTTTGCCTGTGGCACAGAGGTCAGCATGAAGCTGCCTAAATGGATGTTTTGACAGGTGAAGTTGGTAAATAACACCATCAATTGACTTTAACTTTGGACCTCATGACTGTCTTCATCAGTCTTTTTGAGAGCAATTATATTTGCTAGAGAAGGAAAAAAATCAAATCCCTGATAACTGATTTTCTTTATATTGGTTTTGTTGTTTTGGCGCTTTTTTTTTCCAGGCTGAAATAACCCTCAGGATTCTTCCAAGCACCTTGCATGTGTCTGTATTCCAAGTGAGGCACAAAATTAATTTGTCTGTGATTTCTTCCAAACCCTTGTGAATCCACTGCAGGAGCTTGCTGTCATGTACTGAGTGCGAGCCTTGCTTTATCTTTTTATAGCAACAGCACAAAATCCTTTAAAGGCATTCCTTATCTTTTAGTGTCAGATGCTGGGAAGTCCTAAGATTTACATATTTCATTAAAGAGAATTTCTCCCTGGCATAACTGGCTTGTGCAAACATGTTACAAGATCATTAAAAGGAGCCCTGTGCACCAGTCAAGGCTCATTCAGAAGAGTTCAGGCAAAAATGGGATTGATAGTTTTTTTTTAGAGGAGCGTGCCTGCAGATGCAAACTGCAAAGAAGCCGTTTGAAATTCCACTTATTTGTTAATTTGCAACATGCTCCCACTGAGCTTTAACAAACCAAACCTGAACTCACAGGAATCAGGACTAGTTTTACCCAGTGCTCTGGTCCTGCCAGGGTGCTGGCTTGTCCTCCGTGTTAAACCACTCTGTCTCCCTTTTGTGATTTGAAATGCCACAGAACACGTGGAAAGAAGGCCAGAAGTGTCATTTTAGAAGTGCAGTGAAATGACCACACAGGGGTTTTTTGGGATGCTCGGGAAGGTCCTTTCACTTCTTGAGTTCTCTTTGGGCGTCTTAAAATTGGGGCAATTATTAATTAGCTGTGCTAAGGTTCATCTCCCAGACACATTGCTCAGAACCAGCCTGAAGATGGAAAGCAACATTTCTGACCTGGTAACAGTGAGATCCCCGGGGGCTTCCTCAGCCAAGGCAAACTGGTTTAGGCTCTCTTCTCAGGAAATTCAAATTCACTTGTTCTGGTCAGCATGAGGAAGCCCTTCATTCTTACTTCACTTGCCAGTGTCCTCTCTTGATGCTGCCTCTTTCAAAGCAGCAACAAAAATCCATTCTCCTGTTGCTGATCTACTCACTTGGGATATGATTATTCTCAGGATGCATCCTCAGTTTCTCCCTGTGGTGGACTCTGTATATTATCTTAGTCAGGAATTAATTTGCCGGTTTGGTTTAATTTATTTTCCAGCTTAATTTAATTTCCTCAATTCCATATACGCCCATTAATTCTGTTTAGGAAGTAAAAATCTTTCAGCAGGAACCACTGCTGCTCTTTTTCCACAAAAGAGATACTTGGATGTACGTGTCTATATAAACAACACATCATCATCCAGGTACTGACAGCAATTTTTCTCATCTGTACAACCATTTTCTGTAAAAAATGGATGAAAATTTTGGTCATCCTTTGTTTATTTTAACAGCTCAGAGACTTTGATGTTCCTATTAAATGTGTGTTCTCCCAGCACGAATTAGGCCTGCAGCTACTACAGTTATCCAAACCCAGTGACAAACATGTATCCTGTCACACTGGAGAGAGGCCAACTTCAATTTATTTTTCATGACCATAAATCCCATTCCTGACCTGTGCTGATACTTCCCTGACGTGGGAGGAAGGCTGCAGGACACTCCCTGGCACAGCAGCTGAGAACAAGCCAGTTGCACGAATCAGGTGTGAAGCACAAAGACCTTCATGAAAAGAGGCAGACTGGGAGAACCAGGCAGATACAAAATTCCAGCATCTATTTCACAGGTTCTCTGCCTGTTGCTATTTTAATCCACTACTACTTAGAAGCTGGTTTTGTTGATTTTTTTTAATGGTGTTTTCTTATTTTCTCACTTATTTCACTTAGAAGAAGCTGTGAAAATTGTGTATTTCTGTAATAGCATACACAGGCACAACACATGACTAATTTGATGGAAGAAATTTTAGGCAAGCACATTCATGGAGGAGCTTATGAATCCCTCATCTAACGTTCTGCAATGTCTCAAAATATAAATGTATCATGGAGAGACCTGATGCAGTCTTAAACACAGTACAGAAAATGCCACACTGATATAATTAAGTCATGTTATCTATAGCATAATTATAATTTCAGTATTAATGAGGAGTTTTCATAATGTCATGAGGAAATACTTTTGTTTCATCTGGTTCCATTTTTTGAATGGCATAAAGCAACACCCAGGTACATTTAATAAAATCATTACCATGGAGTAGATTGAATTTTTGGTATTACTTTTTTTTTTGTTTCTAATTACATCTCTGGATACAGCCATATGTTATCAGAAACACTCATGAATGTAAAAGAATATGTATTTTACATACATCAGCTATTGGAGCCGTGTGGACAAACAGGGAGTCTTTGCACTACAGTTGTACATAGGTGACAGTTTCAGACAGAGGATTCTTGATTAGCAGATTTTACAGCTCAGATAATGGCTCATTACAGGCAGAAATCGCTGCAAATTGTCTATACCATGAAATACCAGTTGGAGAAGCACTGCAGCCAAAAAGTGTAGGAACTCATAAGGCACAGATAATGTGGCTCAAATTATATAACCAGGCCCTTACTTCCAAAGTTAATGAGGTTTGCAGTAAACTACAGCTTAGACTGCTGACGAAATTTAAGAGGACACTGAGCAGTTTCTTTTGTTTTCTAGTGCTCTATAAAATACCAACTTCATCAAAGGAACTGCGCACATAAAAATAAGCAGGGAGGTAAGGAGTGAGATTGGAAATGTGTGGGTTCGCTATTAAAATAAAAATGAGAATTATGATTTTTGTCCTGATATTTAAGAAAAATATCTATATTTCTGCAGGTCTGTGTGGGAACATACCTTTACAACAGTTTTTACCTCATTATAACAATGCTTTTACCTGAGGTTCAGAGGTGTGAGATCAACATTTTTGTCCAAAGCTGAGGAGACACTGACGTTGTTCTTTTGACCTCCTTAACTTGAAGCAAGCAAACCCAGAATCACAGAATCCTTGCAAGTTTCAGGAATGCCCTGTGGGAACTGTACAACAAAATTTTTCATGTTTGATTTTGATTTTGTTTAATTTAGGAAGGGAGTGCAGGGAGGGGGATGTGTCACAACCAAGCAGTTGGGCTGTGATTGTTTGTTATAAATTCTCACCAGGCTGAACAAAGACACCAGGCCATGAGTCAGGAACTCTTGTTCTTTACTCTGTAGTCATTCAACTCCAGCAACCAGCCCACTATTGAGACTCAAAAGGTGTTGCTAAGGAGCCCCCAAATTTGTACCACAGACTTCTACAAGTGGTGGCTAACAAGCCTTTAACTCTGTACTGTACACTTCCACAAGCTCTCAGCTCCTCACAGGAAACTTCTCGAAGGTTTATTTCGGTGGGAATTGAGAATTCTTAGCCTAGCAAGGTTCCGTACCCTGCAGGCTGTGATAAGCAGATATAAACACATGCGAAATTGCTGTATGATTCCAATGTTCACCTTTTGTCTGCAGGATCAGTTTGCTTTCAGACTCAACAAGATTATAAAGTCACACGTAAGAAAGAGCACGAAATAGTTCTGCCTTGTTTTTTTACATCACCATTTGAGCAGCTTTCCATGAGCATCATCTGCCTTGCCCGTAGAAAAGCTTTTCCATTAATAGTTACAATAGGAGGGGTTTTTTTGAAGCTGTGTTGCCAAAAGCAAATTGTTTGAATTTTAATGTGGCTTTGAGTTCAATGTTTTTCCCTCCCTCTGTGTGTTAATTTTTGCTTATATCCTTAAGCATCTACCATGTATTACAATACTTTTCACAGGAATTCACTTCATCTGATTTTAAGCTTTAGGTGGATCCTCTGGCTGGTCAGTTCATGAACATTAAAGTTTCTGCAGTTTGAAATACAGGAGCAAGAAGGGCCTTACGCTGCCTAAACCCAGCAATGCACGGCTCCAGCAGGGAATAATGGCAGCATAAGGAAGCTCAGCAGCTCAAGGGAAGCTTGTCCTAGAGGAAGGGCAGAAAAGCTCATGTGGTGTGCACAGTCCACGTCATTTCACAGGTCCCCAGGATGGCACTGTCCCCCAGTGACATCGTGAGCATCTTCCCTTCTTCCAGGGGTGAGGAGGGAACTGAAGAGCACACAGGCACAGGGAACTGCTGCCCTCTTAATCCTTCATGCAGAGGGCAGGGAAACCGATGGTTGCAGTGGAAAATGTGCTCTTCCCCCAGCAAGGCAGGTGCTGTTCCTCGTGAGCACAGAGCTGACGGTGCAGCAGCAACAAGTAAATAACCTGCTCCACCCAGCGTCTGCAGCTTGAGATGCAGCACTGGGGAAGACAAAAAAGGTTTTGCTGTAATCCCTGGCCCTGTCATTCCCTATCCCAACTCAGAGGGCAGGGGAACACAAACGACCTCGAGGTACAGAAGGAAAATTACTCGAAATATTTGGCTGCTGCACCAGATCGTGTTCTGAGAAGAAAGATGGATGGGATGTTGACATGATGGGAATATGACAACCACACACACTCACACACTCTCTCTCTCCCTCTCTCTGACGGAAGAATCTAGTTTGGCCAACTTCCAATTTTTCCTTCAAAAGCTTTCCCTGCTCTCATGATGGGGCACAAAGTGGTTCTCGTGACGTCCTGTAACACTGTTATTGCTTACATTTGTATATACAAAAAGGTAGAGATGTTTTAAAAATACTTCCTAAAAAATTCACTGGTTAAGAGTTTGTTTTAAATATTAAATGAGTAAAAGCTCTATCAGAATATTTCCTTCTAATTTAAGGGCACTTCCCCAGCAGAAAACAGTTCTGTACAGACAGTGCAATATGTTCTCCATCCACACACAGGAAAGGTTTTCCACCCACTCCCCCAGACAGCTTTCACTCCTCAAGAGGCAAGAACTGTGCTTCTGGTAAGGTTTCCATGAGCTCTGGTAAATGTAATTTAAGCAAATATTTTTATTATGGGCAAGTATCCTTCTGCAAGCAGAACTATCATTCCTGTTCCTGTATCATATTCCCACTACACTCTTGTAGGTCAAGCTTACATTTATTTCCTGTGCAGTAACACTTTATGTGGATACATTAACTGGTGTTTGGTTTTGACTTCTAATACAGGCGTGTGGGGAAAAATAATATCTTATAGGCAAATCGGGTGTTAATTCTGTATTTTTACAGCTGAAATTAGGTTTATTTTTGGAGTAGCAGAAGGGAAGAAGAAAAAATACCCGGGCAGACTAAGAGAAGCACCACACATGAGCTCGTGACACTCAGCCCACAAACACAGGTACAACAGGAATTTCAGCAAACTCACACCTGTACTAAATAAGGAAAATCAATGTCATTTTTATCAGACATCACCACGAATTGGAAAAAAAAATGCACTACTTAGTTTTAAGCAAAACCTTTATTTTAGCTCATAGGCTTGTTCGTATTAAAAACAGTTACTTCAAAATCAAATTCACATAAAATTCAGCATGTAAATGAACTGAAAGTGTCATTGGTCAAAATCAGATTCTGAAAGACAAGGGCTCTGAATGACATTTGAACAACCTTGAGTGGCAACAGATAAAACTGGGAACACCAGCAGGAGCAGCTCCTGCTTTACAGGCTGAGGAATCAAACTGCCCTCTCCTTCAGTAGATTTTAAAACACCAGCTGCACAGCAGGGCCGTTTAATGATTTCTCTATTTCCCATAAATTCACTCAGCCAGGACTGAAAAAAGCATCCCAGTTTAATCTGCTACTTCACAGGAGTGAATTCTCTTGAGTCTTGTTAGAGGCACTGCTATTTCCTGCCAGCAATCAAAGTACTTGTCTTAAAACAATTTCCTTACAACACCAACAATCAAGCTACATTATATACACTTCAATTGTACAATTATCTTTAAAAAATGCCCGTGTACAAAATAGGTTATTTTATTTAAAAAAAAATCACATGCTAGATTTCAATTACATCAACATTTTAAAACAACTGAAAAAAAATTGATAAATAACATTCCAATTTATTAGGAACACTCCTGCAAGCAAGTGCAGACGTATCTGCACTATATTTAATATTCTAATATGCTTTTTAGGGCAACTTGTGCTATAAACCTCATGTACAAAGTGTGTGAAAAGCTCTTACTTGTGACAATAGAATAAAAGCTAATTAATTAAGCAAGAGTATTTCAGTAAAATTATTCTACTTATGAAGTAAATACCACAAGGGCATCTCATTTACAGCCAGTTAGACAAAGAACACAGCTAGTGACCAGAACACATACATTAGTTAAAAAGTCAAATATATACAAAAATATATTAGAAAGTGGTTGAGTTTAACCACAGGCTCATGTAAAAAATGTTGTTTTAAATAGCAATAGCAAAAAAATAGCTATTTCTCTACCTGCAACAGTACAAAAGGCAACACCTACATATGAGGTAGCAATGCCAAATTAAAAACAAAAAGAAACCAAAAAAAAACAACTTTGGATTGAGGAGCATTTCCTATATTTTCATAGCATATCTGTCAATACAAATATTTAAATGAACACTTCAATTGTTTCAAGATTAACTACATTAATTTACAAAACCCTTTATTCAATTAACTTTTTTTTTTTAATTACTGGAAATTGGTTTAGTTACTGATTTCTCCTGTTTCTAAAAAAGCTGTTGCATTTTCAAACTCAAACACTGTACAGCAAAAACGTGGAGGCTTTATTATACACACTTGGTAAACACTATGGTACATTAAGACTTAATTTACAAAGATCAAAAGAGGCCAACTGTGGTCATTTTATCCTTTTGTGCCTAACAGGCAGACACTGCACACTTTTGCTACCCCATGCTCTATGCTAGAGGCAAGATGAGGGCTCACTACTCCCTTCCACAGCCACAGCAAGTGTTTGAAGTGTTTGTATCTGTCCCTCCAGGAGCGTGAGCCACAAGTGTGGCTTCCAGCTCTAGGGCCAGGGGTGCTGCCAGGCAGCGGCTCAGAGCCCCCCCTGGGCTGTGCTGGAACTGCCTCAACAATGTGGGGTGGGACAAGGGACAGCTGTGCCCCTTCTCCCACTTCCATCCCTTTGTCCTCCTGCAGGTGCAGGGGCAGGAGGGGCCAGCTGAGCCTCTCTGACCAAAAAAATCCCATCAGTGAACAGCCAGGAGGGGAACAACCATCCAGCTGAGCTGTGCCAGTTCTGGCCATGGGGCTGCAGGCCCCTCACGTGGATCAAATCCTCTGCTTCCAGCTCCACTGACCAAAAAGACCCTGCTGCTCCTCCAATTCAGGCAACTGAATTGGACATCTGAAGTTAGATGGTACGAGTAACACCAAAAAATGAACTGGATGGAATTTCAGCATTTATTGTATTAAGAAAGTAATATACTTTACATCACAGTGCTTAATTAAATGCAATAAAAAATGTAAACTCAGAATTCTAGATAAAATTTAGCTCGAAAAATTAGGGCTCGAAGTTTTGAAAATTCACAATTTTTTAAAAATTGAAGTCACAGACAGTCAGTTCACATAACTCACATCTTGAAGCTTACTTGTAAGGAACACCTTTGACGCACTCCAATGTTTGGTCGGGTTTTGTTTGTTTTTTTTAAAAAGCCTAAATACCAAATGACCAAGTGCAAAGGTAAGAGGTATCTTTTTCTCTGCAAGGAAACTAACTGTAGCAATAATTTGCACGTGAGGCCTCTGGAGTGCTCTAGTAGATGTAAGGAAATATGCGGTACGGGACACGCTGGCAATACCTCTCCCAGGCCAAGCCATACTTTTGCTTACAGTGGTGTTCATCACGAGCCTCTCGATGAACAAGCAAGCAGATGAAATAGATCACGTAGAAATAGGGTAAAATGTGATTAAAACCTGCAAAGTGAGAAAGTCAACTTAGATACAGGACAAAAATCCAGAGATGGTAGCTATCAACAACATGCTCAAAGCTGGTGACACACACTTGCTCAAGACTGAAGCATTTTATACTCCTAAAGCATCAAATACTCAGCAGGACAGTGCAAAAATTGTGAGACATGTTCACATGCAGATAGGAAAAGACCCAAAAACCCACAAAAAGTAATTTTTTAAATTTAGAGTGACAAAATCTACCAAATTCACTCTCAGTGCATGTAAAGCTGGCACATGTTTTAAGTTCTTTGGTTACCAAAACCAGATTTCCAGTTAAATCTCTGCACCACTGAACTGCCCCACACAACACAAGGTTTTCTCTATTTTGGCTGCAGACATGAGCACAGCTTTGTTCAGAGCCCAGGACTTGACTTGTGGATGAAAAGACTGGAAATGACCCAGAAATGTGAGACTGCAGCCCAGAAAGCCAACTCTGTTCTGGGCTGCATCAAGAGGAGCGTGGCAGCAGGTCAAGGCAGCTGATTCTGCCCTGCTACTCTGCTCTCCTGAGACCCCACCTGAGCTCTGTGTCCAGCTCTGAGGTCCCCAGTGCAAGGAACACTCTGTATTTATTAACAAACACTTTGAAAGATAACTTCACTCTCTGTTTGATGACCTTTTTTTTTAAATGTATTTCACTTAAAGTCATCCCTAAATATGTGGTAGCCCTTTGTCTCCAAGCAAACTCCCACTCTAGAACTTCAGTTGAAAACACACTCACTAGCCTAAAAAATTTAAGGAACAACTAATTAGCAAGCATGTCCCACTGTTATTGGAAGATAAAGTGTCAGAAAGATGAGTAAAATCTATAGTATGATATGTCAAATCTGCAGCAAGTTAGAAAGGGTAAATTGGAAGAGAAAATGTGTTTTATTAGACTTACGACAGAAATCTGCCATTCAATAGGGTTTACCACCTCACATAATTACCACTTGGCATTTCAAACCCAGTCAGATGCCAAAACATAAAAGCATTTTTGCTAAAATCCACTTTAGTCTCAGAAACTTACCACAGGGTAGGGACCATGCTAGAGCCATGATTATGTCACCGAGGTAATTAGGGTGACGAACAAAACCCCACCAACCCGTGACAAGAAGCCCTTTTCCAGTTGCAGTGGGTATAAATTTCAGATCTGTGAACAGAGTATTGTGGTCAATGCAGTGACTGAAACATGTATTTAAATACTACAAAGAGCCATTGAATAAAATCACAGCAAATAGAATAAAAAATGTACTCACTGGCCAATTTGGGATCTGCTGGATTCCGGCGGAAATTGTTTTTCTGAGAATTTGCACTACGGAATATGTAATACCCAATACCTGAAAACAAACATGATGTATTTTGCATTTTCAGTATTTTCCAGTTTTCTCTGCTTCAACAAAAGCACTCACATGCCCTTTGCTATTCTTATTCCATCAAAGTCTTTTCCTCAGAGATGCAACTGATATTTTATGGTTCTCAGAGTTCTAACAAGATAGAAATGCCACTGGAAACCTGCATTCCACATGCTCCTTCTTGTTACCGACTAACTTGGAAGAGATTTTGGAGAACCTTTATTCTCACATCTACTTTTCTATCTATAGCTGACACTTTATTATTGTAACACCGAGTTTGAAATTCACATAGGGTGATGTGTTGCACTTTGTATGATTACAGCTCTATTTAGCAGCCTAGCACTTTGCTACAGCACCTACTCCATAAACTGACCACCCATTCACAAGATCACAATAATAAAAGAACCAGGCAATGAATTATCTGGTTTGAGATTCATATCCCCCATAATTTTCACACAGCAGCTTAAATTTTGCTTTCTCCAAAGCTGAATTGAAAAAAGATGATCATAACATACTTTGAATAAAGATGCTATTAAAAAAAAAAATAGAAACCCAAGAAAAAACATTAGGTGAAGATGAAAAAATGATGTTCTGTGTCTCAGTATTGCAAATATTAGGTTGTATGCCTTCTTATTTTTTCCAATTCTTTGTCATGTCTACAAAACACAAGTGGGTTTTTTTAGGCTTACTATTCAGATAAAAGGGACAAATGACAAGGCTATGTTGGTGCAAATTTAAGGTTGCCTAAAGATGTGAGATCTTTTCTCAAAGCACTCAGCTTTGATGAAAAGAGATGTTTTCCACTGATATGTGCTTGTATCTATGGGCATCAGGGTCGGAGATGCAAATAATGACTTTTTCCCTAGGTTCAGTAAAGCATAGCCAACAAAGGTGCTGACTTTTATGAGTCACTCAGTCACTCAGATTGACTTAAAAAAGCATCTAGGAAATTCAAAATATGTTAAGTCTCTTCTTCAACTCCAGACAGTACCCACCTAGAGCTGCCTCTCAACAGAACAATTACATGTTCAGAGTCCCACCTATCCTTCATTTACTAAAATGAGTATTTATTATATTGTTTGTATTTCACAGTAGCCAGACAGTGACTGCTGCATCTGAGCTAAAGCTTCACCTCCCATCTCGAAGAAACAAAGTCAGAACTCTGTTGTAACCAACAGCAACAATAACATTTACTGTAACTTACAGTTCAGAACAGTAATTGCAGCAGCAACAGGCCAAGTAATTGTGGTGGGATGACCCACTAAGTAGAAGGCCTGCAGACTGTAGACAAACGGAACCCACACCAAATCTCCAAATGCCAGCATGAACCCAAATCCATCATGGGTAATATCCATTGTAGTCAAAATGGCTTCCTAGAAACAAGGAGGAAGGAATTACAGCATTTCCAAAGCTTCCTTCTCTTAACATTGTCATTAGAAATGGAAACAGCTGAACGGGATGTCATTTACCTCATTCCAAAGAGCATCCACCACATAGAGAAGCTGGAAGCTGTTCACAAGTATCATGGACAGGGATGGCATACTGAGATTGTAGATCTTCATCTCAGCCAAGAGCATTGCCAAGTTTATAACAACCTATGTTAGAAAAGATTTTATTTAAAAATTTACTTGTGAAAGAAAGGGATCTTTTCTATTACACTACAGGACATTTTAATACAGGTATTTTTGACCAATGTTTAAGTTTAAAAAACAATAAACTATTTCCCAAGTCAGTTTGCAGCTACCCACATTTCTGAAGCCTTATAACCTTAACATGAATATTTTGAGAAGGGTTTTCATTTGCTACAAAACAAAGAAGCTAGAAATTTCCTTTAAGTGAATAAAAATGGTCATTAAAAATCTAACTATATGGAACTATTTTTCAGTACTCATTTATAAGTATATATCCAGTATTTATAAATATATATATCCTTAAGATCAATTATATATGTGTGTGTGTGTAAAAAAAAAACCCTCTATGTAATATTTAAACAAATAAAATAACTAAGATTACTGACTCACCCAGCCAATTAATCCTGGACGCAACTCACAGAAGTATTTGAGGTCAAAACTGCCAATACGAGGGTTTAACTCATGTCCAGTAAAAAAATCATAAATAAAATACCCTGCAGGTAAGACACAACCTCTGTTAGCAACACTCTTCCTTTTATCTGCCACTACACTCCTCCCCGAAAGTAAGACGCCACTTTCCACTAACGTTCTCTCATTACAAATTTTAAATAACCTTCAGACTGGCAAAAGAAATTTTTTTGAAGAGTATATGCAAAATACAAAACAAAATCTACACAGTTTGTATTTTAAGATGCCCTAGTATTTTATTTATTAGGAAAACTAACCACTTTACAAGTTCTCCCTGACACTTGTTCCTTCTTTATTTTCAGCCTTATCCTGAAGCTCACATCACAGTGTCTATAAATACGATTATATGGCATTAATTAACTTTGCACTTCCTCCTATTTCATTGCTTTTGTCTGGGAGAAAAAATTCCCTTTAGCTGTGATAATTAGCCATCCATCAAAAAAGGTGGACAAGAAGGAAAATACCATATATTTTAAATTTTAAAATACCCAGACTTCATATCTGGGACTGAGTTTGCAAAAACCAAGCACTTTACAGAGCAATTACAGAATGCTACTATGCCACTTACAGGGGCTAGGACTTTTTTAAAAAGGACAATTTATGGTAATTTGTGTTTTCTCTTCACACATATAAAGATGCTGGACTAACAGCATAACTAAGGATATTTGAATACTTCATTTTAGTACACAAAATGTTCTGTCCATAAGCTCCCTTTCTTAGTCACCCTATGATCATTTTTAAAAGCAGTTTGATATTTAATGCAACACTCTTCTCAATCTCTCTTTTGTCCTACAGAACTGTCTGTACACAATTGATATTTCCCAGGCAGGCAGTCTCATGACTGAATGAAAATCTCTTTTGAAAACTCCATTCAGCTAACTAGATCTAAAACCACACAGCAAGATACAAGTTTAGGAACGCTCCTTAATTTCAAGTTCTATTCCTGACTTCCCACTGCCAAAACATCCACATTCTTTTGTTTTTCCTTCCATTCCCAGCTGTTTCAGGAAATGCTGCACTGGCAGGGGCACAATGAACCAACCTACACCAAGCTTCTCAGACAAAAGCTGAAAACTGAGAGGAAAGAACTGTCCTCTCATCTCTAAGGGACTAGACCAGCCAAGACATGATTCTGTAAACTACTCCAGAAAATCCAAGTAACATTTTAAACATCTTACAGTCTCAGAGTGAGACCAAAAACATTATCTTTACTCTGGTAGAAAGTAAAAGTCCCAGTATTAAAATAACCAGCCCTAAATCTAGCCTTTAATTTGTAAAAATGAAACTATAGCAAACAATTGGAAAGAAATTATCCAGAATGTTCTAACTCACCAGAATTTCCACCTGGTGCTAGTTCTTCCTCAGGTGCTTTCAGGGATCGAACATACAGATAAATGCTCAGTGCCAAAGAAAAAGCTGCAGCTGACACTGCAAACTGCATGAAGTGATCATACAAATAATGAAGCTCAAATTCAAAGTATAATAAAGCTCCAACAGCTGCGGCAGTCAAAATAAAAGCATAAAACCCTAAAGGATGTAGAAGAAAGACATGTTAGTCAAAATTAAAAAAAAAAGTATGGTTCTAGTAGGACCTACCTAATCCAACCTTTCTGCATTTGTACTTCTTCCAGTATTTTTCCATATTCCAGTAACATCTTCGACATCCCACGGTTCAAACTTCTGGGGCACAGCAATATAACCAAGAGACTCTAAGCCCTGAAACTGTGCTCAACAACAGGACAAGAGGCAGGAACATTCTGAATGCTTCTCCATTATTTATGACATAGGATCTAATTTCAGATTTTAGTGGAAAAATGGACATTGAGACTACTAATGGATAATGATAGCAGGTCACAAAATCTTATCTGTGGGACAGCTTAGACAACCATATTCTCATCCTTGAATTATCTTCATATATACCTTGATACAGATAGCAGTAATTAAAGCATTAAAGTAACTTAGCAAGTCAAAAGTTGAACACAAAAACTTTTGCATACTTTGAGAGTATAAAATCACGCAGAATGGACTGGTGCCCAAATAGGAGCAGACAGTTCTCTGCTGCTGTCAGCTAAGGACCTTCTATGGATCCCTTCCCAGGGTCACAGGGGTTGAGGTTAGAAGGAAACTCCAGAGTTTATCGGGTCTAGTTCACATGGAACCTCCTGTATTTCACTTATTGCCCAGCGTCTCCTGTCCTGCCATTGTTCATCTACCTTTCCTCCAAAAGGGTTTTAAATTTGCTTTGAAAATTAGCCTTTGAAGCACAAAGATGATGGCTTTTTTTTTTAAATAATCCAAATGATGTGGCTTATTTCCTCCCTTTATCAGAATGCAGAAAGAACTGCAGCACTATGGCACAACTAAAGACAAAAGTCCAAAACCAACAAAGGTATGAGACAGCCTCAATGAGACTCACTTTTCCAGGATGTAATTCCCCTTGTTTCTATTATTTACAGCCCTATTCCAGCTTTAAAATGGTGCCTCTTACCACACGATGACAAAACTTGGCATTTTTAATGTATTTGGATTCCACTACCACCAGACAGTGTCCTTGAACTGACTATTTAATGAAATAGGTAGTTTGGAATACCTACAAGGCACCAAAGTACACTTTCCTGTTTAAGCCAGAAAAAGCAGGACTGCTGATGTATGGTAAACAATTAGACCTAGATAAGAAACTTGTCTTATTCATACGAATTGAAATCAGTTCTAATTAAGGACTCAGAACCATTCTTTGACAGGCGGGAAGAACATCTTAAATCAGTTACAACAGACTTATCAGTCTGTAAATCAGAGACATCCAAGATGATCTACACACAAGGTAAGATCTCTTCAGATCACTCATCCTGCACAGTCCCTGTTACCTGAGCATCACTAACTTTTTCAATAGACAACTCCCTGTTTAGCAATTATGCAAGGAATACGACAGGAGTCACCAGTCACAGATGGATACAGATCAGGTGCCCTGTACAGTGTAATGTCTTGTTCTTGGGGCACTTGATTCCTGGTGATTATTAACCACCTTTTTCCAAGAAAAGGCTCATCCTATTTTATCCAAGATTTACAACAGATACACTCTCTGGTCAAACTGTATCTTTCATCACTTGTATGGTGCTGAACACTGCAAATCACACAGTGGAACCAATTTCAGAATAACCAACTGCAACATGCTTACCATTTATCCGGTACTGCAGTTTCCTTCCACTGGAAAGGGGCAGGCCTTCTACAACCTAGGAAGAATAAAATATTAATGTTCAACAAAGTATTTTCTGAGGGCCCTTCAGGGGAGAAATACCAAACTCAACTCTGTCAGAAAGACATTCAGTCAAAGCAACCAGCTGGACAACACTCAAACCTGAAGCTCATGCACTGTTCTAAAATGCATACTCCGGATAGCAAAAGACCAACAATTTCAAATAAAAATATTTTTAAAATAAATCTATTTCAAACCAGCCTGAAGAAAGCAGAACTGCTCCAATCACTGTAAACAGGTACAGCAGTACAACATGACTGATTGATCTACTTAAGAGTGTCCTTGCAGAATCTGCCAGTAAACCTCAAGTCACAAAAAAAGGGAAAGAGAGCCTTTGCCTGATATGCATATGTCAAGAATGGTTTATAGCTTCCCCAAATGCTGCATATCCATCAGAAACTGAGTATCAAAATGGTTTGTGAATTTAAAAGTCAGATACCTAAAACTCTTCTAGAATTCTATCAAGCTAAGTTTATCCACACTTCGATCTGAATGCCTATAAGGCCTTCTGCCTTCTCTACTGAAAGGCTCTGAAATGTAAGAATTCTTAACCAGCTGTGCTGTTTTAAGCTTACAGAAATCTGCAGCAGCCATACTCCAGTTTATTATGAAAAACTTATTGAATTTCTTTCAAATTCACTGCATTAAGAACATACCCCCACCTTCCACCCTAACACACAGCTTAATTGCCCATAAGGACCCAATTACTCCCAACAGCCCACCTTTCCAATTGGCAGCAAGTAAAACACAGCCTGAAGAAAAAACCACAGAAGAAAGACACCAAACACCCTCCACTCCCAAAGACTCTCAAGTGCTGGGAGAGGAGGGAAGTTCAGAAGACTCGGGTCATCTTGTTTGCACATCAACAGCAAGTATAATACAGTAGCAGGCAGGAGAAATATCAGTATGAAGGTCCCTGTAAACAGACATCATGGCATGTTAGAAGATAAGCACAGAAAATAAAAAAAACTAGTTTCAATCCACTAAAGAAGTTCAATATTGAGTTCAGGAACAAAGAAGAGGTTGTCATCTTCAAGACAGCAGCTATCCCATAGTCATGTAACAGGACACTGAGACATTCTTCTTACTCCTATACAAGGTCATCTACTGCAGGATCACACCCATTCTGTCCCTGGTCAAAAAACTGCCTAAAAAATACTTTACTGTCAAGTTTCAAGCACTTAAGTTTTGAAAGTGTAAAAACTTTGCTGGTTATTCTTAAATTTCATCTAGAAATATTCAAATCTCACTGTGCAAGGGGCACAAGATCTTCACTGTATTTATTTTACGTAAGAACCAAGTGCAGTAAAGGTTTTTTGACTGCCACCAAACCACGTGAAACACCACCATATTGCTTTGAATTCTGCAGCCAGGGTCCAAAAATGGAAAAGCAGTTCTTGACATGGTAGAATGGTCAGTAAGTATAAACCCACAAAATACTACTAAATTTCAAATATTAAGACAATTTGCACACATACCAATTCTTCCCCCAAACTCCAGCTCCTTTGTTTTTGATGGTACTTTCTCAATTGGTTTTACTGCCACGAAAGTCTTCTTCTCTGAGAAGATCTCTTCTGTTTTCTTGTCATCTTTCCTCGAACGCAAGCTGTACTGCTCAAGCACACGCTTGATTTCCAGGTCTGGTTTTAACTTTTGCTGTTAATGAATAAAAATAATTTACTAAAAAGTTTCCCAGTGATTTTACTTTTACGCCAATATTTTATATTTCAGAGGACATTACTCACTATAAAACACCAATATACAATATCTTCTACTTCTATACAGTGCTTCGCTTTATCCATTCATATAAAGAGACTGCTAAAACCAGTCACTGTAACCAATTAGGCCATGACTACAGACCAGCATCAGTTCCAGTACAGATCATCCATTGCCACCCTCCTCCTTTCCCTTCTGCCATACGCCTGGGCATTAGCTAACAATCAGAATTAAGGCAAAAAAATCACTTTCTCTGTAGCAAACTTACTTAACCTCTAAGTTTTATGTTGCCTTCTATTTCTGCTTGATTATTGTATTGCCCTTTTCTAGGCGTTTCTGAGAGCCAAGCTAGGAACGTGACAAAAAGCTAAGAGCAAATTCCATGTTCCTACCTCCAAGATGATGCAGGATGTGTCATTTTTTTCTGTGCTCTCAGGTTCACCATTGTACCTTTTGGTGTTATTCTCACTGGGTTTCTGGTTAAAGGAAGAAACACAGTTTAAAATTTCTGAAAATAACAGCTGCATCAAGAGCAAGTATATAATGAAAAATTAAGAACACTGTCTAGTTTTTTGTCCACTACAACTGCTCTGGTTCTCTCCACAGGAATACAAGTGGGTTCAACACCCAAAGTATGGACAGTTTCAGCTCACAAACAAGAGAAGCAAACTAATTTAAGGAAAAGGTCAGGTTTTTTTTAATAAATAGTGAAATTAGGAGACTACAGCTTCCAAGTTATTTTAACTCATCGTTAGCAGCTGCCAAGTACAAAATACATGTCTATTTAGTAATGCCAATTAGACAAACAGATGAAATTTCAGTGTCCTACATATGGCACTGTTCTGCAGAACTGAAAGTTTGGTTTTCCATAAAATATCTTCAAAGAAATAAATTCTCTGGTAAAAATTCTTTTCACAAGTCTAGCTTACACAACTCTGGGAAGACATGACTCATATGTTTTATTTCAACTAAAGTTTTGTTGAAGAGAACCTGGTCTTTCCAGTCATACAACAACCTGAGTTGGATTGAGTAGGATCAACCCTACTCCTCAGACAGAAGCCAGGACAAAACCACCAAAGATATTTTAACCCTTTTATCCCAAAAGGTTAAAAGTACAAAAAGTAAATGGTATCTGCTGGCTAAAATACTGCTTAAAACCAGCTTATGATCCACAGGCACTGGATCACACAACTCAGAGTAGCTCACTGCAGAACAAACCCCACAGCTGTTTCAGTGCCAAAGACTAGCAATTTACTACACCTATCTAGCTGGTTTACATTAATCAGGTTAAGTTTAGTTGAAACCTAACTAAAACCTGCCCATCTGCAATAGATCAGCAGAATGCATCTCCAGGTCAAGGGACTGTGTCTCAGACAAGTGAGAAGCTATCTCAAGGGCACAAGAAGCCGAAGAAATTCTGTTTGTCTCTTCACAGAGAAACCACCTCTACTCCTCTTCATTTACAGATCACCAGAACCATTTTTAGTACTTAATCTTCACAAAAATGCTACGAACAAACCTAATAAATTTTAGCTGAACACCATGTATTGGTAAACTTAGAAATCCTTAGGGGTTAGTTTTTATAATCAAACCAGTTTTGCAATATTATCCATCAGCAATGCCATATTTAAATATTCCACACTGCATGTTTTCCACTACTATTGTAATGAACTGTATATGAAAATAGAACTAATTTTATTTCAAATCCTATTACCTACCTGCTATGTTCCAATCAACACATCTAAAGGTAAGCTAACTTCCTCTGCTCCACAGGTGGAAGCACACAGCTAACAATGACTTCAGTATTAAAACATTAAAAAATCTGTGTCTGTTTGGATTCTGAGAAGTTCACAGTATCACCAAACTCAAATGGAAGTTTATAACCTTGGTTTACCTCTCAAGAATTTCCTCAAACTCTGCAAGCTAGAAACCCTATAATGGCAGTTCTGAGATACACTTTCACAGGTAATTATGCTGTCCAGGGAACATGAACTGCAGCTGGCTTTTGCAGTGGTAAACCCAGAACACATAAAACAATCTTGCACAAATAGCAAAAATTTCTTTTAATAAAAATGCAGCAAATCCCCACACAAAAAACCAACCAACAAACAAAACTAATACCACTAGAGCTAAGCTGGTCTCCTGAATGATTTTCTTTTTGTCGTCTTTGTGTTCTCTGCTTTGGGAAGCAGAACGACGTCTGCCCTTTGCTGGCCGACCAGGGGACCGAGAGCGAGATCGAGATCTGCTGCTACTTCTTCTGGAGGGAGAACTTGAAGAAGACTGGCTCTTCCTGTGCTTGAATGATGACTGTGACTAAAAGAAAGATGGAAAGAAAGCAAAATCTCATCTATGTCCCAAAGAACAATTTTAGAAATATGGGGGGTTTTTTTGTGATGAAGATTCTGGCATACAGTTCTATAGATCTGTCTTTCATTTCCTTTACTGATGCTCTACAAAGGCTGTTAAGAAAGAGCAACTGCAGAATACTCATTTTGCTGGCAATTCCCAAACAATCCTATTCCAAGTCCAGCTACTGCTAACAATTCCTGTTGAAGCTACAGAATTCAGGCTATGAACGTAAGCTACCTCAGTGAGCACCAAGCTGTTAAACACACCACCCTCTCAATCCTGTGCATATGGAAAGGAATGGAGAGCTGTCTCTTAAGCCCCCAGAGACTGCTCTCACTTCCATTACTCAGCTTTACTAATGCATTTGACATAGCAAGTTTCATCATCTGTGTGAGGCAACAGAGAGCAACCCAAGTCAGCCTAATAATTTCATTATATGTGGTAACTAATTTCATGAACAGTTTATTCCAAAAGCACTGTTTGATTTCTCTGTGAAGCCTACAATGCTGGTTCTCCCATGTAAAATTTCCACAATGCAACTTTTATAATGCATAAATGTTTCATGACAAAGAAAGGCATTTTCCCAGCTTGAGTCTGCTAACCTGCAAGCAGAAGTAACATGTTAGAAGGTCTTGAAGCAGTGAAAACAGTTGCCAGCTCAAGGCAGAAACCTTTTGGTCCCAAAAGAGAAGGCCAGTTACTGGGCATGGACACTGCCACCAAGAAGTGACAGTACAGTTCACATAAAGACACACAAGCTGGCTTTGAACCTACGCAGGTTTCAGAACAGGCCATAGAAATGAACTATAGTGAACATTCAAACAGGGTTTTTTCTTTCTGCTTTATTCATTTTCAACTGGAACTTCTATAAAGTTTTAAAGGCCTTTATTAGTAACAAAAAAAGAAATAATAAAGATATGTAAAGAGGAAGGAATGTGCTTTTATGACACAAACCTTTCTCAAGGGTTTGTAATTGTCACAAATACAGACAAATACCTCATGAAGCCTCTGAGGACCTAAAACAGTTCAAGCTATTTGCCGATGTTTAATTAAGTGCTTGAAGGCATGCCCTGTTTGTATTTACAGTGACACTTAACTACATCTTCCCATTTGTTTTCAAATTTTCTTATTAGTCATGGAAAACCATCAAATTAATATCAGCCCACTGATTACTACCTTTATAAGGTACCCAAAACAAATTTTCATTAAAAAATCATGCTATAGAGTTCCTGCATGAACAGACTTGTTTTTCCTCAAAAATATTACATTTTTTCAACATAAATACATAAATAAAATACATAAATAAAACAACCATGATACTTTAAAGATGGGGTCATTCTGAACTTCTACTTGAGGTGTTACATAGGAAGAAGCTTTTATTTAGCACCAATTCCTTGAGACACAGTTAACAAAAACTTGTAAAATGACTACCCAGTCACAAGTTGCACTTTCAGCTACAGCATAAAATCAGTATAATCTTCCTTTAGAAGTACTGATAATTAAATACACGTGTACTCACCCTTATATCACTTTCTTTCAGTGCAAGTTCAGTTCCATCTTTGTACTTAACAGTATAAAGATGAGCAACATCATCGTAACTGGTCACTTGTACTTCATAGTACAGGACACTTCCTGGCCAACGGCCCATCACCACCTCGCCATCAGCAAACTTCCGGCTCGGCATTTTCCAAACAGAATCCCTAGAAAATAAATCAGTCAGTCCACAGGACAGCTAAACATCAGGCTTCATTTTCCCCTACTCTCTTTCTGTATCACGTAACTGAAAAAAAAACCAGAACAACTCTCCACTTTAAATAGAGAAAAGGCTGTGTGATAGGAAAACAGCAGTGATCCCCCTTCTAAATAACAGCAGACAGAAGAAATAGTCTTACAAGAGAGAAGACTGAAGTTGCATGTCCTGGAAAAATGTTCAGATGTATTAGACTAGTACAGAAGTATGATATACAATCTTCATCATCAGGCAAAGCACATCTTTGACCACAATTACATAATGAAGCCCATCTTACCTAGAGGGAAATGCAAATTACAGGGTATTTAAGTGTCCTCTAACCCTCTTTTCCTTTGGTTCTACAGAAATGACAGAAGTGATGATTTCTAAACATTAACTTTAAACATCCCCAGTCTCTTCAACACTTAGAGCCACATTACACACTTTCTTCAATTTATTAAGCCTAACACTCAAAAGTTAGGAAACGTCATAGTTTAGACTCCTGTCTGGGTTGAATACTTTCTCTTTTCTACCTATTTAGCACAAGAGGCATAATGACTTTTCCAGGGGTCCATGGGAGAACAAAGCCCAGCATCAGAGCAATCACACAGCAACCTGAAAAACTAAGTTCTATCCCCATCTGCACCATCAGGTTTTTACTTGATATTAACAAAACATGGTGTAAGTGACTACTACCCTTGGTTCACCACACCAGGTGTTGGAAAAAAGCACAACTGCAACTTAGAGAAAGATGTTCTTAAATACAAAGTCCTGCAGAACTGTTTGTAAAGTGCTTTGTGTTTTTGTTATGTCATTGCCTTCTGAAAACAGATATCCAAAGTAGAATATACTTTTAATCTCAATGTATCAAGAGAGGCACAATATACACTAACACATGTATTGGCACCCGTGTGTACAAGGAACTCAGGCACTCAGAGGGGATGGCAGGGACAGGCACAAGACACAAACCACAAAATGTCGGTACAAAGCATTTTAACTTGTTTGCCATGTGAAGCCGCACAAACTAAGGGGAACACAAGTCTTTAACTAGATAATCATTACATATTAACTAACCTGTAGTGAAAAGTTAAGATTCTTGGGGGAAAAATACTGTTAATATTCAATCACAGACCTTTACCACACATTGGAGGATGGGGCTCAGTGAGCTTTTACAATCACCATTCATTCTGTCATTTTCTGATGCTGCTGCTGTTAAATTTTACACGTGTAGCTTTCCAAGTCAAAAACCAAACAAACCCAGCAGAATTCCCTCATATGGATTTTACTACTCATACTCCAAACCGCTTCAGAACAGAAACACCTGGTCATCTCCTTCGCTGTATAATATTTGGAGGAAAAAAATTAAGTTTTGTAATTTGGTTTCACTGACACTTGTCAGTTAGAAAAATTATGAGTTCTAGTCCGTGCTTGAACCAGTGTTTATTGTCCCAGTTTCTTGTTTCTGTCTTATTCCTGCTGAATTCCCACTCCTCCAACCTCCTTTTGTCCCAATCAGCTTAACCCTTTCAAATTCACAGTCCTGTTTCTTATGACTTTCATATTTTCCGTTCAAATTCTCCATTCTCTCCTTACCTCCCGTCTTGGAGTCTTTGTGGATTTTCTGCCTTTCTGCCCGTGTTCACCACACCAGTTCCACTTCCTCTTTGCCACCTCTGCTCAAATCTGATCTCAATCCCCACCTCTGTCTCCTTGCTCAGTTTTCTCACCCAAAAGACAGTTCTTTAGGAGATCCATGTCTACTACAGCTCTTTCCCAGCCTCTTGCAGCCACAGCTTCTTCCTGCTCTTCCATAAATAGTCTGAACACCGGAGCTCCACCGAGTACACTCAGAGCTGTCACCAGATGTCATAACCTGAAACATGACTTCACTTCCCCTCTGCTGCTGTACTTCCTACACCCCAGCCAACTGCTTCTTCTCTTGACCTGCAGCGTCTCAGGCACCATCTGTAAACTTGGAGCCTGACCAGGACAAAGCTGGCAGATCCTCAGACAAACTTGTGAAAAACAGAATCTTTGGAGGGTAAATCCTTTTCAAAAAGGGCAACATCTTTTCATGAAGTTGTTACTAAGGACCCGTACACTGCTATTTACAATTTACAGCAACCACTTCAGAATTTAGATAAAATTTCATAGGGATAATAAAATGCAATTCTCTGCCAGATTTCAAAACCCAGCAGTTTTGTAAGCAATCATAAAGACAGTCCAAAGAACAGGTAACTTGATGATTTAATTCTTGTGAAAGGCAGAAAGACCTTCCCCTCCTCCAACCTTGTTCTTAAAAGGAGCTGAAATTAGCTTTATAAGATTGAAAAATGCGGTTGAAGGACCTGTAGCTAAATCAATGTCATGTAATTCAGCCTGAGGTAGGTATCACCCATATGAAATTCCAAAATAATAAATAAGCAAGTGGAAATATCTTCTGAGTCAAAAGTAATGAACAATCTTATTAATGGGAAAACTTACGTAGTTTTCAATTCTTTTCCTTAAATATCACAGCTTAATAATAAGCTCAAACATTAAACATTAAAAGAAGTCAATATAACTTTTTACCCTATCAAAAATAACCACCTTGTTCTGCACCCCAGTGCCTCCTGTGAGGGAGGTTTGCAATCCTCATTCCTTATATCCCACTTCAAAAAGCTGCACCTTTTAAAGGCAGCCTTCCATCTCTTCAGATAACAAACAGGATTACTGGCATCAAGAGAAGAAAAGACAGGAAGTCTTTCAAAAAAAATTCAGTTTAGAGATTACATTTTTAATTTACTGCTCTTTCAAGCTCTACACACCCCTGATAATTTTTGTGGTATCAGCTGCCATCAGCCTAATATTCCCAGAAGTTCTGCACAAACTTTTGAATTCACAGGGTTTCAAAATATGAATCCAAAGAAAATTATTTCATACGATGAACCCTGCACTATACAGACACCCGACTGCAAGTTTAGTCACTTACTCAAGAGATGCAATTTGTGTTTTCTGAACCATTATTATTTTCCTTTAGGAATCCAGAGTCTGAGAGAATGGATCAAAAGGCATTTGTATTCTATGCCAAGCCAAGCCAATAATGCAAATCTCCCTGGAGCTTAAAAGTTGGTAAAGAATAAAAGTTTCTGCTGACTCAAACAAGAATGAAATAATTAAAAAGAAACTTGGCTGAGAAACATATTGCCCCATGCATGTATTTCTGGTCTTGTTAATGACTCTCTCACTAGATATGTGGAAAGATATTTCACTGTGGAGAAAATGATGACTGTTAGCTTGTAGCCACAGGGAGATCACACCCCATCAGCAGAAGGTGGGTACAGTTTTAAGAATAAATAAACACTAAACAAGTTTTCCCTCTTGGAAGAGCAAAGCTCACACACATTCAGTGATTCCACTTACTACTTCTGACATCTCAGCACTGCTAGAGAACGTTCGGGATGACAGAGGAGGGAGCCAGTTGAATGCAAGAAGAAATACAGGAAAATGAAGATAACACTGACAGTCAAGGCTAACAATACACGGAAAGTTCCTACTGAATTCACCAAAGAGACTGAGCTGTGCAGGACCTTTTCAGCAACACCACTACTCTTTCCACATTTCCAGCTCTTCACCTTCAGAACGGTGGAGACACCTATCCCTGTCCAAGCCAACCTAACTTCACCACTAAAAACAAGCACAAACAAGCCTGGAGGTAAAAATAACAACCCATCAACCCTACGGCTGGAAATCGAGGATCTTCTCTTTAAAAGGCTTTCTACCGGAAACACCGCGAGCGGAGGGGCCGCAGCAGGAACCCGAACTCCCCAGGCAGGGCCCGAGAGCGGCGGGGCGGTGTTGACAGGAAGGACCCCACGTGCCGGCGGAGGCCCGGCCCCTCGGCCCCGCCCCAGCTGCGCTCGCGGCCCGGGCCTGGCGC
>VZRQ01000715.1:528386-540161 GCA_013397975.1 Machaerirhynchus nigripectus
GGGCGCGCTGGGCCACCCCCCCCTCACCGCCCCTCACGGGGGTGATGGCGGGAGGGGAGGGAGAGCGGGGCGGAAAGGTCGCTGTCGTGGTGATGGGGGCAGGCTCAGACCGCCTGCGCCATTCAGGCCCCGCCGCCCGTGGTAAACAAAACCGAGGGTTTTGTTTACGGAGCATTCGCGGCGCCGGAGGCGGCTTTGGCGGCGGCGAGACCGCGAGTTCTCATACACCGGCTGACAACAACCTGTGTTCCCTCCAGCCTTGCACCTCCAGCACTCAACAATGACAAAATGTGGTAAAAATGCAGAAAACAACATCCCGTCTCGCTCAAAAAGGAAAATAAAAAAGCGGAGGTGCCGAGGCAGCGAGTGCTGCACTGACCGAACAACAGGCTGTGCTCCCTCCAGCACCAAACAAAGCCGAAATGTGGTCAAAATGCGGTAAAAACGCACTGAAAACACCCGACTCTCTCCAAAAGAAAAATAAAAACGGGCAAAAAAGCAGAGGCGGCTTTTGAGGCGGTGAGACCGCAAGTGCTCCTACGCCGGCAGAACAACAGGCTGTGCTCTCTCCAGCCCTGCACCTCAAGCTTCCGACAAAGACAAAATGTGGTAAAAACGCGGTAATAAAAGTGCAGTAAAAGCACACCCACTCTCTCCAAAAGAAAAATTTTAAAAAGGGGCTAAAAAGCAGCAGCCTGTCGTGTGGTTACCCCTGTGCTTTTGGGGCAACTTTTCCAGAAAGGCCATTCAAGTTCCTGGCCAGATTTTGAAACCAGGAAGTTTAAGCAATACTTGAGCAGGCAGAAGCAAAGTGGGTTGTGAAAAAGTTAACAAATCGTCCTTAACATTGAGGTTTAGTGTTCAAATAAATTGTTTCCAGTGTTGCGGTCTTAAAAGGGGTGAGGTTCTTTAAGAGTGAAATACAGACGTGTTTGTGTTCGTACAATCTTTATGGATGTCCCAAATTTTCTAAATTTGGCTAACAAGTGATGCTCTGTCCTAATAAAGCTTCCTACATGAAGGAAAATTCCCTAAAGACAAGACCATCATTGTCCTATACAGAAAACTGCCAGTGCCATACAGACACAGCAAAAATCTCAGATAAAAAAGAACCCCGAAACAACAGCAACATCACCATAAAATAAAAAAAAAGAAAACCAAAAACCACTGTCAAAAATGAACAGACATAAACAGGCCCCATGGTAGCCATGATCTTAACCTGTCTGAGACTTGATTGTTATATTTGGGGGTTTGGTTTTGTTATCGTTTGTTTGTTTGTTTGTTTGTATTGGGGTTTAAGTTTCTAGCTATAATGTTTGAATTAAGAGTATGGCAAGCTTTTTTCCTCTAAGCTATGGCAGGAGATGGGATTTCCTGGGTGAACTATTAAAAAATATGTATTTTACTATTTATTCTGCTTATTTTACCCTTGATTTGTTTAATTTTCACAAGCAATTTTTTCAAAATTGCATTTTGTATTTCCCCTAATCTTGTACCACAGAGGTCCAGCGGTAGTTTGTCATGCATTCATTCTATTTTTCACTACATGATGCAGTAAAAGATGTCTAAAGGAGTTTAAAAGTTATTTAGTCAGACCAGAGTCATGTGTAGGCATAGATTTTAATAAATGCAGTCAGAATAAATTTGGTTTGTAGTTGTGTTAAGGCAATCAGCTTTATCTGAGAGACATTTGATAATTTACTACACAAAAGAGTGCAAGTGAAGCTTGATTTCAGGCTTTGGATAATGAATATTTTGGTTCCAGCTAAGATTTCTGCTTTATTTACTATTGCACAGTTTACAGCTATAATGTTAAGAACTGTTTTCAGCAGTTCAGTCTAAATTACAGCAGCTATTGCTTGGAATGAGCCTGCTGCATTTTGTTGGCAGCAGAGGCCTACAATTAATATGTTCAAATATGAAGGGTTTCAGTTGAAGTCTTGTTTAGAGAATAAACTTGCCTTCAAAGAAATTGTTTGGGTTTGAGATTGTTTACTGAACTTGGATTAGAAACCTCTTGGGCCACTAAGAACTGTTTATTGAAATTCTCACAGTGATAATTGGTATACATTTGAGAGATTATTTCGTAAATATTTATGGGACCATCACAGGACACCTCTTAAACGGGACAAATGTGAAATCCAGTCAGCATCACCATCATCAAAATGCGAGCCAGGTCTGAAATTTGCCAAGATCTACATAAAGCATCTCAATCCCACAACATAAAACTGAGAAAATAATTCTCTAGCTTTCATTTTAATGAGAATCCCTGAATCGTGAAGGTTGGAAGAGACCTTCAAGATCCTCTAGTCCAGCCATCACCCCAGCACCACCACAATCACCCCTGAACCCTAAAAGGTTGCAAAAACCTAAAGCTGCCAACACGAGAAGGCTGGGAAACATTATGATAAATGGCTTTAGCAGAGGCTATGGGGGTGGGTGGGGTAAGAAGCTTCTGTTTCCTCTCCTGATTAGGCCTTTGCTTCAGTGGAGGAAAACACCCTTAAGACTCATAGTAAGGTGGTGGTTTTTAGTCTGTAAACAACCCATATTCATATATTCATATACATTCATATTATTCGTATTTGTATATATTCATATATAAATACTGTGAGTGTGCTCAGGCACTTTGGGGATTGTTTTCATTGGTATATGTATTTTTGTTCATATATTTTCAGTGGTAGAATGGTTCATAATAAAGGAGTAGGAGATTTGGGATTAACCTCTGAATGTTACCTAGCTAAATCAGTAAAGGTTTTGTTTGCACAGCCCTCAATAAGGCAGGGATTCCACCCTTGACCATGGGAAAAGTTTCCCGTTACGTATTCATTTGTGATGTATCGAATTGGAACTTCAACCCGCCTGTAAAGGAGCAGCCTGCTAACAAACAGTACAGCTCTGGGCAAATTAAGTTGAACACTTGCATTCTGGGAAGTTTTGCAAAATGTTTATCTTTAGAAACAGCTTTTAAAAAATACTCAAGGCTATCAACCATGCTGGGCTCAGCAATAAGAAGAGGGACACAGATACACGCAAACTGACTCCAGTTCTCTAAACAGGAGAAGGAGAAAAAAGCACAGTGAAACTTTGATCTCCACAACAGTGCAACAAGTTTCCTTTCTGTATTGTATGTGAATTTGTAAATAAGACTCATTATTGACTAAGGGAAGTTGATGCAATTCTCCAAGAAATGGGTCGTGAGATAAGAGTTCTGGCTACTGTGTCTTCTGCTGGGCTGCTTACCTTGCCATTTCTGCAGCACGGCTGTTTAATTACTCCAGCAGAAAGCCCTTGGAACAGTTGAGTTTCTGAAGGCTTATGGAAAACACAGACTACAGGATTTCCAAGTATTTGTAAGACAGACATACTTCTATGTGGTAAAGGTGTGTGCTTGAAAGAGTTGTAAATGTTTAAACAGAAACTGGCTTTAATTCTGGACAAAGATAGAAAATTTTAAATTTTAAATGGATTATTCCGAATACAAAGAAAAGCCACGTTCGTCCCCTGGGTACTCACTCACAAGCAGTTTCCCGGAAGGCTTTTGTCTTTTAAACCTGTATCCTTAGTCTTCAGAGAGGTTACAGAGCAGAGTGACATCTGCAGGGATCTCCACAGGACGAGAGGGACAGAACATACCTTCCCCTGGTTCCTATGTGACAACCTGCCCTGCATGAAGGGAGAAACTTGGCCTCAACCCCCACTTCTGGCACATGAACAACATTACATCCCTAAATCATGAAGGCACTCTGGTACCTGAGGAAAAAGAAACAAATGACAAACGTGGCAAATGCAAAACAGACAGAGCCCAAAGGCTTTGAAGTGTCAACACAAACAAGTAGACATGTATATGTGTATGTATACATATGTATAATACACACAAATACATATGTATATATATGAAGAATGAAAAAAACATTAACTTTCCAGCCTTATTTTTGCAACCAATGCATGATTTTTACGCCTGTGGCTGGCAGTGTGCACAACTCCCTGCAGTAGATGAAATTACCATTTAAAATTTATTTATTTATTTATTTATTTGTAAAACAGGCTGAAGAGGTTGCTGGTCTGGAGTGAACAAGCATTGGAGCCATGGGACACAGGCAGGCAGGGATCAGCAGTGAGGCTGCTGACTGGGCCAGTGGCAAACGAGGCCCTGCATCAAGGTGCAATATTGCACCCACCCCCAGTTTTCTAAATTGTGTTTCTAAAATTTTCTGAATTTTCTATATTCACTGCAGTATGGGGGGGATATTTAAGGAACATAACTAGAGTGAGTTTGGACATGTATTTGTAACAAATATTTATAACACTGGGATATGTAGAATAGATGATAAAATTCTTACCAGAATACAGACACTAAAGATATGATGTTATTTAACATGGCATTCATATTCTGTCTCTTGTATTTGGTGCTACTGCTATCCTCTCACCTCTCATTCTAGAAAAAAAAAAATCTAATGACTCCAAACATGCAGGCCTAAACCAGAGGTGATAAATGAAGAAGTCAGCTCGATGCATCTAGCAAAAAATGAGCTCATGTATTTTGGCTTTTGGAGCCAGTATCGCTGCATATCTACTCTCAATAAAATTGACTTCTCCGATTAAACCTGTTCAACTAGTCCTGTTTATTGTATTTTAAAATATGGTAATTCAAATTCTAATTAACTCTTTGAACTTAAACATCTGTATTTCTAATAACATGTTAATATATATACATGTACTTAATGTGTCCTCTGCAGTTTATGAAGCTGGAGGGTTTAAACTGATTCAGATGTGGGGTTTACTCTTTAGAAGAGATTTCTAAAAACCAAACTAGCATACATGCATCAAGTTCAGCATTTCCAGAAGTATTAGTAATAAGTATTAGAGCAGAGCTTCAATATATGTGTGATCCTAGGCATTGTTCATTGCTTAACATTTAAAATCCTTGTTTCAAAAAATATCCACATAGATTTAGTTTTGTTAGGAGCAATTTCAGTACATGAATCAAGATGCTTGGGGGCAGAATTTGCGTATACAAACCTACGCCTCCCTCATCTCCACAAATCTCTCTTACCTTCCTTCCCTACCTTTTACAGTCTGCCTTTGCATACTCTGGCCGTGGCTTTATATGGGGACCATTTATAGCACAACAACAAATTTGTGTCCAAATTCTTGGTTAAGCACTGAGCATCCAACAGCTGGAACAGAACTGCTGAAAGACACTGTCAATGTGAAAACTCTCAGTGAGCCGGTACCTGGAGACAGATAAGCAGCAAAGATAGTTACTTTAGAGACTTCTCTTTGTCTCTCTCTCCCCTGTTTCTCTCTGGTGTTGCCATTTACCCGGCAGGACGAGCTCAGCCCAAAACATGAGTTAGGGCAAGCAGAGCCTAATGGCAGACTTCTCATTTAATTAAGAGAGAAAGGATAATTAGGATGATTCCTAACCTAAACTATACTAAACGCCGAATTCATAATGAATTCTGGAACTAGGCAGACAGCCAGTTTTCAGACACTTCTATGCTTAATTTTAGCTGCAGAACCATCCCTGGTGTTATTGCAGTAGCTGTCTGTTCCTGCCATGGATACCTCTGTAGTTTTTGAGTTTCACAAAGCAGTCACAGGCATTCCCAAGGGTCAGTGTTCTGAAAAAAAAGTGACTTGGATATTAAAAAAAAAAAAGGATTTCTGTTAGGACCAATTCCCATACAATGTTTGTTTGTTCAGCACACAAAAGGAAACTGCACTTTGTTCTCCAAGAAAGCTGGTGGTGCCGCAGACATCGTTACATTAGCTCCAAGTCCCAGTGGGGCAATTCAGATGGCTCGCAGGATATTTTTCCCAATCTGTGCAGAGCTGACCAGTCCACCAGTCCACCAGTCCCAGAGAGGTTTGATGATGTTTTTGAGGCCAAAGTGAGACTGCTGTGCACGCACCACATCTGGCTTTTTCATGAGCAGTAGGTGGCAGGATGCTGGTTTAAGATTCAGTGTTGTTAAATGCAGCGTTAAACACAAAAGCAAGATCTTGGGTACCTGACACTGAACTGCATGAAATTGTTTCCCCCTGCCAGGTAGGATGGTCACGTAGCTGGAGCAAGCCCTTATTTTGCTAGCCAGAAATGCACCTCAGTGATAACCCGACCTGAGCACACTCCCCTGCACAAAAACAAAGGCACTTCCTGCTCCTAAGTACTTTGCATTTATGCCAACAGGCAACAAGACTAACTCCCTTTACTTTTAAATTGTGCTTTCCCTTCAAAATGGCTCTGGCTGATGTGGTCTGGATGGATCCCTCCTGCTACAACAGCCAGGCCCGTGATGGTGCCCAAGTCCCCGTGCTAGAATACCCACAGATCTTAACTGTGCATAACATGGTGCTGCACTGGAGTTATTTACCCTTTTCCTCACTTGTTTCATGAAGAACAACCCACTTTTGTGTGGCTCAGAGGTTATTCCTGTAAAGCACTGTTGTCACTTGTCTTACACAGCCCTGGTGAAAGCATGTGGCACAAGGACCTCGTGGTGCAAAGGTGGTTGGGCAAGTGGGGCTGAAAACCACACCACAGTCTAAAAGATACCCGGCTCACTTGGTTACTTCTCTGTTCCCTTCCTCTCTGCTGTATATAGTGACATTTCTCAGAGCACATTTCCCCCAGTTACAACCTCTGCCGACATTGCACGAGCCTTCGGTGACGCTGTGGTGGCTGCAAAGCGGTTTCCTGGACTGGCTGAGTTCAGGTTCTGTGGAGCTGCAGCAACCACCCCATCTTCGCTGGCCACTTCAGCTCCGAGACATCGTGTGAGCTTTCACCTGGAGGGAGAAAATGACAAAATCCAGGTGGAATTGCAGAGCAGCTCCTGATGGCCAAAAAAGCCAGGGCTGCTTTTGCAGGCCAAAGGGGCAAGGCAAAACAGAAATCGGGAGATCGTCACTGCATCCTCAAGCCTTGCTCCAAAGCTGGGATTTTACAGCATTTTCAAGTTTGAAGGAGAATTGTTTGGGGTTCCTTTTCTGTGCATAAATCAGCATCAGTTAGCATGAAAATATGTTTTTCAGTAGTCCCAGTGGCTCACATAGGCTTGAAGTAGGATGGGGTAGCAAAACACTCAGAAACACCATAATTTTCAGACCACTGAAGCCACTTTGTAGACAGGTATTGATCCAGAATCGCTCGCAGTTCCCCCTTTCCCCTGCAGCGCTCACTGTGAAAAGGTCTGTTTCATAAATGCACAGAATCTGTGGAGGCTTCTCCCATTACTTAAGAAGAAAAGCTCAGGGAAACACCTTTCTCTATATGCTTTCTTGCCTACACATTTATATTTCAGTGAAGGAACTGTGCAGGTCACTCAAAATGCAAACTTTACCAATGACGCTGCTGCTCTGCTGTTCACTTCAAACCCAGTTTTGCTTTCAAGTTCAAAATGAGATGCTTTTCTCTTCCTGCACACAGCTGCCAAATGCCCCTTGAGCCTTCTGAGGTGCAGCACGTTTCCTTCGCTGGGAGAGGGGAATTTCCTCTTTTCAAAGCATCAAATCACTCTCCACACCGCAGTCTGTCCCTGGTTACTGTATACAGCCTCTCAGAAAACTGGAAAAAATATTAAATGTGACTTGTTTGGCCACTTTGTATTTATTCAGTTGCTTTGCTCATTAATTGCATGTGTCTGAACCTTCCCTTCCTTGCAGGAGCATGGATACGGAGTTAAAATCAGCACTTGAAATCAAACAGAGCTCAGCTTCTGCTTTGCTTCCCTCCACACTCCCCAGGTGTCCATAAATCAGCACCAAAGATTTCCACTGACTTCCCTTTGCAAAATCAGAGCCCTGCTAGTCTTTAGTGACTTATGCCTACTCATTCTCTTTCTTCTGCCTTATTTTTATTAGCATGGTAGAGCTGTTATGGCTCTGCCATAGCTTTTCATGGGCATGCAAACAGACAAAGTGTCACAGCTCCAAAGGGGCCTGGGAGGAATGGAGTCATACACTGGAGACAAGTTGTCTATAGCTCAATAGTTAAGACAAATCAGAGCTTACAGCCTTATAAACATGCAAGAAACTGTTTATAAATACATACGAAACCTGTAACTGCAAGTGTGTCTCATTATATAGGCTATATATTGCAAATAATCCACAATATGTAACTGCTATAGAATTCATAACTATACAGTTATTCAGAATGGTGTAATTTATAATATAAAAACCCCATGCATTATATATATGTGTGTATGTATGTATGTATGTGAAATATATAAACATTTTTTAAATTTTATAATACAAAAATTTATTTGGTAATGAGAGCTATGAGCCTTCTCCAAAATTCCTGAAAGTACTTTTTACTTGAAATCTGCTCAACCCTCTTAAAATCTTGTTTATAGTTTCATCACATTCAATGTGTAAGAAGTTTGCCTGTAAGTGTTTCCAGAAGCAGTGTGTTTGAGCCTTATTGTTTTGTTTCCCAGACAGGAAAAGTATTGTATCACTGGCATCCTGAGCAGCTGCTCCAGGGAGGGCAGTTCTGAGTTACAGTCTTCAACCATGCTGCCTGTCACAGCAATTTCTCCACAGCTCCTACAAATCACCCAGTTTGAGAATGTGGCACAGTGCAAATGTGAAACAAAACATAAAAAGAAAGGGGTTAAAAAAAGAAAGAAAAAAAGAAAGAAAAAAAGAAAGAAAAAGAGAAAAAAAAGAAAAGAGAAAGAAAAAAACAGGCACTTCAAGCTTCTGATTTTAATCTATTTTGTGTATTTCATTGCTTCTTTGCATATTTCTTCCCACCTCTCATTATCCCATTCCAAAGCAGCCAAACTTGCCAAACATCTACGCTAGCGGCACGGGAGTAGAGCTGAGCCTTGATGTTGTGCTCTGGGTATGTGTAGCTTCATGTGAGGGGCTAAACAAACCCTCAGCCATTCCTGCTCCCTAAATTTCATGCTCAGGGTGTGAGTGCTGGGCTGCATGGCACAGCAGGGGCGCAGGGAGGGAAGAAGTAGCGCTGTGCCCTTCCCAGAGCAGCATTCTTGCAGTGACACCTCAAGCATATGGACTTGTTTCCAGCCTAAAGAATTGAAGTGCTTAGGTTTGGGACCATCCCCAGAAGCTAGGGGATTTAAAAAAAATATTTTTTTCTATTGCAAGCTGTTACCTTTCAGTAGAAATAGCTTTTAGAGATGTTCTCAAAGAAACCACAGACACCAAGACCATGGTTGAGCTGCCTCTGGCCTTCACCTTGTGGTCTCAGGGGTCAGTTTCCTGCAGGACCATACAGATAGGGGGGAAATGGGACAAGGCAGAGAGGAGAAACTCTGTAATGAATTAGACATCTTTTGCCCAAAACACAGCTCCTTTATTCACAGCTGTGGTACCCTTGCAGTCTAATCTGCACAGTCTAACCTAGGCTGTATTTGCTCTCTAGTATATAGGATACAGAACAAAATAATTTTAGAACAGCAGGGGTAAAATTAACAAATACGCAGATCATTAAGGAAGAATCTGGTTTTGGTAATGAGAATAAATTCCACCTAAATTGATGGAAGCTGGAGTACTATGCTGGCAAGAAACATGGGAGCATTAACCATATCCAACAGGACATCAAAGCTGTGGACTATCCCATGCCTCACTGGTATTACTGTAATTCCATGTTCCTTTGGAATACACATTTCAGGTGCTGTAGTTTGTGTGTGATTGTCACTGAGCAGATCCCAACAGCCCCCTCGCCTGTCTGCTTTACGTGCCTACACTGAGGGCCTGCCTTGGTGACTTGGTGACATTGGCTGCTGCAGGCTGGCAGCTTGTTTCAGGGGTGAACAGCCCACACAGTGTTCACAGTGTGAAAGGAAGAGGCACACAGAAGTTATCCTGGTTTCTTCCCTCTCCTTCCCTGAAAGTTGCACCTCTCAGGAGCAGTCGCCTGCAGGACCAGGTCGTCACAGGATTTTTGCTAGACAAGGGAGCAATCTGCAAGCCCAAACTGATGGCTCTGAACTGGCACTCCCTGGTTTTAGGGGAGGACCCACATTCCTGCTGCCAAAGCCAGCTCTTCCCTCTCCTGTGCTTTCTGAGGCCCCCTGGAAAAGCTTTCATGGAGGCAGAAGAAGGAAGAACCACTCTTACACCACAGTTTACTTGTCCTGGTATCTGGTCAACCCCAGGAATTGTTCTCACCTTAAAAAAAAAAAAAGGCTTTGTTTCACTAGCTTGATAAATTATTTTTTCCAGGAAACAAAGTTTCCTCTACATTTTATCTATTGAAACTGTAGCAGCAAATTCCGTCTGTAGCAGCTTCAGTGGCTGTTGCAAGTCTCCCTTCGAAGAGCTTTCACTACTGAAGCTTGCAGGGGATATTTATCCCTGGGTAATACCGCACAGGGCAGTGACTGCCGAACCAGAACTGGGTGACTGGATGATATGGTTTTTGAACCTGCATCTACTGCCCTCTTAATACATGTATTTCTTGTATCTCTTGTTTGAGGAAGCCATCTGAAAGCCACCTCAAGTGCAACTTGAGGCAGACAGACAGGGGAATGACACTTGATAAACCTATTTTTCCACATTCTACCTGAAAAATAGGATTTATTTGTTGTGTACATCTAACAAGTGGATGATACAGCACTGGTATGAGTTGAAAAAGTTGCCCTGTGCCAGTGTTACTGACATGTTATTAACTAAAGGATACCCCTCAGTATTGAAATGGCCACACCGTTTGCTCTTTTCAAATGCCTGCCAGGGGATAAGAGATGTTCTCCGACTGGTTTTGTGTCCAACTCCAACACTCCGCAATAACCTTCAGGTCTCACGAAGCAGCAGGTTGACCAAGGGGGTGCAAATGAGTTCCCTTCATTCTTGGATTCACTCCCCTCATTAAAAATCCGTCTGAATCAGCAGTTCACATGTGTATGCACGCAGCCAGCCTGTAAAGATCAGGGCTGCGGGCAGGGATTTGCATCATTATCAGCCCTCTCTGATGGAGAACCACACAGTACTGAGAGAGTTCAAGGTAAATTACGCTTTTCTCAGCAAAGCCCATGTCCACAGCAACCTCAGCAACCTCACTCACAAAACCAGAGAGGGTAACACTCTCAGAGCACAAGAGACCATTTACCAGAGTTTGTCTTGCACGTTGGAGCACGAACCATGAACGTTTCTGGCTTGACAGGCTGCAATTAGACCAGGGGAAAGCCAAGCAATCGGTGCTGGCTGTGACCTCTCACGCTAGGTGTGTGTTAAACACATCGCAATTAGCATGCTAATTATCTGCGAGGAGAACGGCTGTAAGGCGTCCAGCCCTGCCTTCTCCTGGGAAGGGGAGAAAGTACTTGCTAGACACAAGGTACCTCACAGTATTCAAGTTTTTTTTCCTATTTTCAGTGGAAGTGGAAGCCAGTTCTTTGTAGAGGTAGGACTGAACAAAAGGCTTGAGTTTCTTCATTTTCCTCTGTGTTTTCCTCAGTCACTGGCAGATCACCGAGGGCTCATCGGCTGGGAATGGCAGCACTGCCTTACAAAGCAGTTTGACCCGGCTGCCACCAAGGCATGGCCCAGGGTACACTCCCTACACCGATCTCCTGATGCACCCCTGGGCTCAATTCCAAAGCCAGGAGCCTGTGAGAGAGTGTGTGTGTGTGTGTGTGTGGCGTGTTTGGGAGCCAGGCTTGTGCTGTCTTCCCCAGCACACAGCTGTGACCTCATCCTGGCCTACTTTAGATGTTGTTCTTGGGCTTATGCCCCGCTTAGCCAAGTAAAACCGAGCCTGATATAAGAGGTGTTGGTCTTTGACAGGCTGTGCAAAAA
>VZRQ01000715.1:540176-554006 GCA_013397975.1 Machaerirhynchus nigripectus
AACCAAGGCTGAGGCACTTCTTGTCCCTGCTCCTTCTCCCTTCCCACCCTTGTTTGTGGGAAATAACTTACAGTATAAAGTCTTGCCCTTATGATTCTTTCATGGTCTGTTCATTCCCCACCTGTACTTGATGCTGCTTAGAGAGAAGCCTGCATTTGCTGTGCCACAGCACTGGTGTGTTATTTACCACATTGTACTTCTGCAACATGAAGTTGCAGAACAGAAGACCTGAAATGCAGAAATATTTCTCTACCATTTTACAAGAGTAATTTCAGGCTGTGGTGGTAAAAGGTACCGGTTTTTATCTGTGTTTTCAGCCTTGTGAGGTTCGCTGTTTGCACACAGGATAATTCGCATGTGAAGATGCTGAGCAGCACAGAAAGGATTGATCTTGTGCTTACTGGATCAACCCTCATCTTCCACCTAGTGCAGAAAGCTGGGAAGGCTGCTTTGGCTGGCAAATTGGAGGAACTAATTGGGCACACTCTTTCATCAGCAAACAGCATCCAGCTTAGAACAGCATGCCTTGAACAAGCAGATAAATTTTCATCTGGAGAGAGTCCATAAAAGCACCAACCTTGAGGACCCTGAGGGAGCAGATCTCAGCAGAAGCTGCGGGTGCCACACAAATCAAAAGGTACAGCATAAACGCACAAGAATCCGCTCCTTCTGAAAGCCCGGGAGACTCCAAGGGAGTCAGTTGTTAACGCGATGCAAAACCCCCCGGCACCACCGCTGCCCCCACACGGCGATCCCGACACCGCAGTGACCTACATTGCTCTTCCCAGCCGCGCTCCAGCTCCGAGCGCGTTCTGCAGGGTGAGCACGCAGCCCTCGCCTCTCGCAGCACCGACAGCCAACGCTGCATCATTAGCGGGGCTGGCAGCCCGCAGAGCAATAATTGCAGGCATTATGAAGCAGCGACAGCGATGACAGGCTCAGAGGGCAGTGCCATAATCAAGGGAACGTATAGATAAGAACAACAATAGCATACGGGAACTCGGAGGAAGATAACAAGAGGGTTATTGAAATGTGCTTCAAGGGGTAGAAAGATCAGCTCAGATAGGAGGGAATCAAACTGGCATTTCTTTTAACTGAAATTCAATCTCAGCTATAATCTATACATTCAGGGCTAGCTCCAATTCAGGCTACCAACAGACACACACACCCCACTGCTTCACGTATGGAATTGAGCTAGACCACTTCAGACCTCAGCTGCACTAGAAATATTTTAAAATATGAATTTATATAAAGTTCTGAAAATATTCAGGAGTAACTTTTTCTCTAGAACGTTTTTGTGTTGCTAGGCAAAAATGTAGGAATCACTCTGATTAAACCCTAGACTCAGGGGACAGAATGATGATGTAAATTTTGATTATTAAAAAACATATTTTAGAAGAGATTTTTAAGCATTGACTGTGTTCAGAAAATTAAAAGTTTTAACATACTGGAAGTTACACATGAAAAAGCAGCAGCATTCCTTTAACATTACACGTGTGGCCTCATCAGCTGCACTTGGTAGCGACTCGTGTATATTTTGATTTTGGGGTGAGAAATGGCGTTTTATGCTAAGCCCCGAAGCCTGCCAGGTTTTATTGTATCCCATTTACAGTGGGCTACTTCTAGACAAACATGCAGCAGAGCAGCATCAGTTCTAGAAGTACCTGCCTTGGGAAAAAGGAGCAGAGGATAATTCCTGTGATCTTCTGTGTGCAGGTACACCCATAGTCGATACATGGTCTTTCATTGCTTGCTTTCCTCTCCTCCCCCAAAATAAGCAACATGCACTTCAATGTCATGTAAATTCCAACAACCAGGGCAGGACCTTCCCAAAAACAGGACATGCACCCAAGGCACAGCTGACCGGAGGTACTGGCACCAGCTGTACCTGCAGGACTCCCCACCCACTTCTTCCCCCGGGCTGCCAGGCCGCGGGAACCCGGAGCCTCTTCCCCAGCACCCGGCTTGGCAAGGAGGACTTCACTGCTGAAGAGCAAAAGAGACGGTGAATAGGGGAACTGCGCCTGAGGTTCAGAGAGAGTTCACGGCTGAAGTTTGCAGGAGGAGCCGGACGCGGAGCGCGGCTCGCCCCGCTCCGGAGGAAATGAGCCCGCGGGGCCGCGCTCAGCGCCCGCCCACGCCCGGCGCCCGGGGCGAGGCTCTGCAGCGGCGCCTCCAACTCCATTCGGCTCTCTCTGGCCCCCAGGACAAGCTGGTGGCACCTGAGAGGTGTGGGGCGAGCAGCCAGGGGGTTTGCTCGGGTTTTTGTTGGGTTTTTTTGGTGCTGGGCAGCGCCCGTCCCCGGCGGTCCCCGTGCCTCTGATGGTTTCCTGTGCGCTGCCGCAGCTCTCCGCTTTCGCTCTGGTCGTGCTCGCCCTGCAGCGAGGGGCTTTCCTAACAAAAGGAAGTTTCAGTAATCCGTCGGGAATCAACGCCCCAGATGACATGGCAAGAGTTTTTAAAAAGGAATATATTGGATTATTTAGGTCAGCGTTAAGCTGCTTTATGCCTTTTGTTATCCTGTTCCCGAACAGATCCTGTTGTAATGTTCCCGAAGTGTAATATGCTATATCAGAGCATCGGCCCTGTTGAGTTGCCTCAATGAAAACCTCAGACAAAAACTGCTCTCTGTTAAAGCAGTCTGAGTTGTGCTGAGTCTATGCTGTTGCAGCTCTGAAACCTAACACCGAAAACAATTTGGTCTGCAGTGCCCAACAGGCTTCACAAAGGTCCAGCAGTGCTTTGCTGTGTCACTTCTCTCTCGTTTCCTGCTACAGACGATAAGTTGCATGTACAAATGGCTCTTGAAACTCCGCAGAAAAAAGGTAAATGGTTTTGTTATGATGCCTTTGATTCATCAACTATACCTTTAGTTGCAAAATTATTGTGCAGTACAGCAGTAGGCCCATCTAGCTAGTTTAGTGTTTCACCACGTAATTATAAAACATGTGTAGATATCTTCTGTAGAGATCTGCAACACTGAACCCAAAGAGTATCTGTGCAGGTCTGTTGTGCCAAGTTAAAATTTTCCCAGGGGAAAAAACATATATTTCAGATGTTTTTTCCCCCCCTTTTTTTTTTTTTGGTAATTACTTATTCACTACTATCATACTTACTATTTAAAATATATTTAATGCCATTTTAAATAAAATATGCGGCTTGAAACCAAGCATATCATTTGAGTCTTCAAAGACAGCAGTACCAGACTGTGCTGCTTTGAATGATACAATAAAATGAGCTACAAGGACTTTTAAGTTTCCATTACAATTGTTTCTCATTTACCAGTGATTTTGCATATAAACAGGTGTGTTAGCTGAATAACTGAATGCATCAAATGCATCTTTTTACATCACCTGGAGAACAGTGAGTCCCTTCTGCTTTAAAAGCAGGCACTGTGCTCTTTCACGTGACGTGTGAGATTCAGATGACGCCGTATCTTTTCTGGTGGGGAGCCTTGGGGGAGAACAAAGCAGAGTTTTTCTTGTTTAGTTCAAATCACTGGATATTTGTCTCCGAAGTGACTTCTTCCAGCATTTAAAACAAGGTCTGTGCCAAGTGGTGAAGGACAATTCCTTGGGTTTGCACGGTGTTTGATGGGTTTTCACAGCAATCTTAATTCGAGTGTGATTTGCATGACATCCATTCTCTCTTTCACGCACTGGCATCAGTGACTCAAGCTGAGCTCACAGAGGCTGCACACATCTGGATGAGGGCCAGGGAAACACTCACACAGCTGGAGACGTGCTCAGGACTCTTCAGTCCCTCCTCATGCTTGCATTGCTCCTTTCCTGGGACATACTCCTTGCTTGGACAATATCCCAGTGAAAAACACTGAAACTACCCAGCCCGACTAGGGAAACACATGTGCCATTTTTCATCTGTGACAGACATCAAAGAAAAGTAATTTCAGCTGGGCTGAGATGTTCTAGGACTGACATTGATTTAGGGAAAACAAATCCTTAAAGTAAATAAGAATCAGTGGGTTTATTCCATGATAGTTAAAGCAAAGAATCGAACTTGTAAAGTGGATTGCAGGGAAATTCCAGCTGGAACAAACCCTGGCCTCATCTGACCTTCATCTCAAAACAAGGTCAGCAGTAAGGTCAGGCCTGCTCACTCAGAGCTTTAGATGTCCTTGATACGGCACTTTAAATAGGTCAGCAGAGCATTCCTTAGTGCCTGTACCAACACCCAGCAGTCCCACCCTGCATCACATCACTGCAAACGCTGCAGTTGTTACCCTTGCCAGCAGATGCCACTGCAGGAAATTTGTTATAAAATACATAAAACAGTCAAGACTAAGACTTTTTGTTACTGGGTATGTCACGGTACCTACCCAGCAGCTTTACAGAATTGCTTAAATTGGAAGCTGGTGATGGGAAAAAATCCCCCTAAGTCCTGCATCACTGTCCCCCCTCCCAGGGGACTGAGTTTTCTTGAGTTTGGCAGAAGCCACAGCATGGCAAAGAGTGAAGGTACAGCAGAAAGGCTGGATGTGACAGATGCTGGTCACTGCATTTTACCCACCCTGGTAGATGCCAGGTGGACAATGAGGGACACAACAGAAACCTCAAGGAACAGCCACACTTGGAGCATCCTGCCTGCAGTTTGTGCTGCCCAGATCCTCGGAGACCTGCTGGTGCTCAGCAGCCTGAAGTATCACAGAACCATGGAATGAGCTGAGTTGGAAGGGATCCATCAGGATCATCGAGCCCAGCTTGGTGTCTTGCACAGGACATCCCAAGAATCACACCATGTATCTCAGCTCTTTCCATAAGGAAGGGACTAGGAAAGGGCTTGACTTTTAGTTTGGGTTTTTTGTTGGCTTCTTTTTGAAGTTTCACTGTGAGCTGTTGGTTCTTGATACAAGAAACCTGGCCAGGCATGCGTGTGGAAATCCAGCAATCAGCAGGCACCAGCAGCCACCTCTGGGGAAGATCAGGCTCCACCTCCACTGGAGCACTTTCCTGGGCAGGCTCAGTCTCTGATCATCCTGACACCGCTCTGTGTAGGAAAGAGCAGAGTTGTTGCCAGTAAACTGTCTGGGCAATATGTGTCTGTCCCTGAAGAGGTAGTGGGAGAGTGGTGGAAGAACCCATCTGCTTTTCTTGGCCTGCATTCGCTGGAGACAGACACTCAGTGACAGGAGAAGCCCAGCTGCAGCAACACTTCTGCCTGCTGCCAACTCAGCAGCCTGAGAAGCCTTGATAAGGCTCAAAATGCTGTTGGGGGCTTGGCAGTGGTGGCCTGTGACTTATCCAGGCAGCAGCTCACTGTAGCAGCCGGGCAGGAATCACCACACCCCAGCCTCCCCCCGCTGCAGCAGCACCTCGGCTTTGTTTTTAATGAAACTCGTGGGTACAGAGGTGGCGGTGGGAGGTCAGGTGTGGTGGCTCATGTGCTGTAGTAAAGGTTGGATGAGGTGGAGGTGGACCTGCAAACTGCAGAGCAGTAATTAAGGGATCACTGCCTCTGAGGACAGTGGTGGAGGGCGCAGGAAAGCAAGAAAACACACCTAGAATAGCTCTGATTAGAAGGGGGAATAGGAACAACGTGGCAAATAGGAACAAGGACACCCTTAAACGTAGTGTCCACACAGTTCCTGGACATCCTCTGAACTGAGGGAGCCTACCAGCTTCTGAGAGATGGAGAGGGACACAGGAGAGAAGCACTCACCTCCCAGCAGAGAAGGGAAGTCTACCCCAGGCTCCTGGGTTACTCAGAAGGGAATTTCTCAACAGGTGCATCCACAGGAGTCCACTCCTTGTTCAATGAGCCCCTTTTCCTTCGTTATCTCCCTGATCTCAAGTTGGATGATGGAAACCTCCTTACAATAGCACCCCAACCACCAGCTGCACAGCAGTCAGGGAACTGGAACTAATTCCTTGGGAGAAAAAAAGAGCCAAAAGGCTCTTCTTGAGCAAATAAGACCCCTTATTGTCAAGCCACAGTCTGAGAGAGGTGAAGCCTTCATCCTGTTTCTCTGCAGTGCCTGCTGTCTAGGCTGGGCAGTGTAGAGTCGGAGGCCTGACCAAGATGGGAAAACTGAGATGGTGCCAGTCCCTCCTGGAGCTGTAGATTTCCTTTAGGGCTACCAGCACCACCCCTGGCAATTAACACCCATGACCTTTCCCTGTTCCCCGTTCCCTTTCCCTGTGGCTGGATTTCTTCCAGTCACACACAGGAAAAGAGGATGTCCCCTTTTCCTCAGCACCACTCCCGAGTTACTCCTCCATCTCTCCGTGGACAGAGCAGACTTTTAGGTAGATGCAGCAAGGTGTAACCCCTCAAAACACCCCACTGTGTAGCAGCACCGACGTTCAGCTGAACAAATAATATTTCCGGGCTCCTATCAGCAATAACTCTCATTTTACCAACTCCCCAAAGCTTTTTTGCCCCACCAGCCTCAAACTCCACCACCCATGGGATGGTACCACCTGTAAATCTCTATCCTGAACACATGGGCAGGGTTAGTAGCTCACCACTGGACAATTTTCTGCTACTTTGATTAACTGTGTGTTTGTGGCACGCAAAGATGTTGCCTTGTGGCAGGAAGTAACTCAAACCACAGAAACATTTCCTTTTCTTTCTCTCTTGAAATTTCAGCAGAAGGTTTTGGGCTCAGCCCCTTAGACATGTAACAGTGTCACTGTCAGGTTGGTGTCAGAAGGTAAAATGCCTATTTTTTACTGGGTGATTATTTGAAGGATGGTTATCTTTTGCCCTTCAGAAAATTCTACCTGAACATAACACCAAGGGGTGAGGTCAAGAGCCACTCAGTCACTGGAGTAAAATAAAAGAAAGAGAGGAACCATTTAACAAAATCCCTCAGAAGAATGAATGCACTTGAGCAAAACCACCACTAATGTGCACCAACTGCACTTTCGGCAGAACTGAAGCAGCTGGTGCAGATTTTTCCTTCTCTCCCCAACAGTGTTGGTGTTTGATGGTGCCCTACCATCACCACTTGATGTTTTAACAGATCCTTTTTATCACAAAATGGTATCTGGACATGCTCAATATAAATTTTGGGCCACAGGCAAAGCAGACTAAACACACAGAGTACGTCTGGCTGCCCACAAACACGAAGTTCTCTAATCTGCATCCTTTTTGCACTTGAAAAATGTGGAAATGGTTAATTGTGGCTTAAGTAAGAGTTCAGATTTATAGATTAAAAGACTGTCGAGAATTGCTTTGCTAGACGAAGAAAATAGCAGATGCTGATGCAAGGAGTGGAAATACCACAAGCTTCTTGTGGTATTCCCTATGTAGTTTGCTAGGAATATTTAACCTGAGTATGAAAAATTCCTGTTAAAAAGGAGTCCTGACACAAGCACAGCTCTGGTTTTGAATGAGAACAAAAGGATCAGATCCTCTAATCAAAATCTCTCTATTGCCACAGTCTCCTTTGTGTTCTTGTGTGGATTTTCTTTGGACAAACCTAAGAGAATTGTGGGTATGGATGGATCATGCAGGGAAACTCCACGCATTTCTGGAACCTATGGAAAGCACACCATAAGACAGAGAGGCTGGGTGATGTTAATCATTTCTTGTAAGAAAAAAACCAAGGATGACGTTTTCCTTTTTCCTGTCTTAGTCCAACTCTGTCAATGATTCTTTTGTCTCTGCATCCCACACTGACTTCCATCCCATCAATCCCATTACATCCTGGGACCTTGGAAAGGTCTTTGATCAGTTTTCTTTTTAAACAGAATTTCATGTGTTTGGGAACAGGGGTCATACACAGGAGCATTTTTTCCTAATGGGCCCATTGTATTTTTCCTGAAGCTGATAGAGTGTAAACACACACATTACAATTTATACCTTGGTTCCCACAGACCTAATTTTTCTTCCTCACTGGCTCCAGCTATTTTACACCTTTCCCATGGCACAGCACAGTATTGGGCATTGTATCTGGAGGGGAACCACCCTGCCATTTGCTCCTGCTGCTGCCTTTGCAGGGGGATTTCCCAGGAATTTTTTGCTTTTCAACACACAATCATCTGAGCAACACTCCAGACTGAACATTCTTGAGGGATATTTCATAGGATTTTATTTTTAAGTTGTATCCTTGATACTGGAGTGCTTGAGTGTTTGTACTGCTGTGTCCTGAGGCTTGCCATCTATTTTTCCTGCTGGTCCAGTGGCAAAGGGCATTATGCCAAGTGGCACAGTCCACATCACCTTCCTCCTCCCATCCATAGCTCCAGACAGACAATTTTGCCACTCATTCCAGCGTCACTACTTTTGGATAACAACTGAGGAAGATCCCGTTGTGGTGGGAAGGGGGTGGACTCACCACTGACACAGGATTGCTAATAAAGCCCCCATGAACTCCCAGTGAGGGCCAGGTCTTCTGGAACCTAAACCCAATTACTAATAGCCAACAACCCAAGTCACCTTGGCCAAGTGCTATGGTTTAACCTCAGCTGTCAGCTGAGTACCAGACAGCTGCTTGCTCATTCCTCCCCCAGTGGGAGGGGGAGGAGAATCAGGACAAAAAAATGTAAAAAACCCCAAACTCACAGGTTGAGATAAGAACAGTTTAATAATTGAAAGTACTACTACTACTAATGGAGAGAGAAATAAACCCCAAGAGAAACAAGTGATGCCCAACACAGCTCAGGCTCTGCCATGAGCTGAGGAGAACCTTCTCAACAGGCAAGTGAGAGGATGCTGAGGGAGAATATTTAGGAAGCCTGGAGGAAAAACATGAATCCATATCCATGTGCCTACCTGTAAAGATGAATTTAAGCATTAAAAGACCATGAACAGTCTGAACAGTCACCCCCTGCCTCTTCTGAAGCTGTTTTCCAACTAAAATCACCTCGTGGAAATGGTTCTCCAGATCTGGAAGGAAACGGCTCCATTAACAGTTCAGTGATGCTTCAGCTGCTCTGAAGGATATTTTCAAGCGGAAAGCTGAAATTAACTGGAAGCTGAAATCTATATGCAGTCCACAAAATACAAAAAGACTATCTCTAAGTCACAGTTTGCAGTACAGAATCTCAGTCTGGCTGTGATGCATCTGTGCAGCACTTCAGTGAAGTTTTCCTCTGGGAGCATTAGCTCTGGCAATGACATTAGAAACCCCCTCTGAGATGACTTTGTAATGGGAGCATTTTCATTTCCATTCCCTTTAAAGCAGACATGTAGCCATTTCTGAAATTCTAGTGAGGAACCTCTCCCCAAAAAGGGGTTTCCCTTACCTGTTGTAAATTTAGTGCTACCGAAACTCAGTGGCAGAGTTCCAAATTCCCTCAACGCTTGCAATGGCTGCATCCCCCTGCAAAGCCAGCTCCAAACTGCACCAGCTCCTTGCTCAGAAAAGGAGACCTTACTTGTCAGTTCATTTATTGCTGTTGCATAGTTCATAATTGCTGTTCGTTTATCTCTACCTCAGCTATTCAGGAAATCACCAGTAAAAAAAAAAACAAAAAAACCCAGTGCCATTTCCTGTAATTCAAGTTATATTTTATTGCTTAACATATTTTTCATTGATGCATTAAAAACGCTGGGCAGAATTTCCTAGACTGTAATAACTACAAGACAATTACATCTGATGGCTGGGAACATTTCCGATTAAAAAAAAAAAAACAAATTAGTACTGACTTCAGAGAAGCTGAGAATACTCAGGGCTTGAAGATGTGCAATGTTTTTGTTCCTGATAGCTGAGAGCATACAGGGAAACCTTCATGGTTTGGGTCCAGTAAACAAAGCAGAAAACCTTTTGCCTTTAGAGTAACGGTAGAGGGCAAATTTGCTCTTTTTATTGACTTATGCAATCTAAAGGTTGCAGGCTGACCCTGAGGAAGAGCAATGACTTCATGGCAATGAAGCTGTCCTTCAGCAGAGACGTAAAACGTGATTATTACACAATGCAAAAGCCCAGATTTCCTGGTTGTGCTCGGGGCTTCAGGGCCGGGCTGTGCTGGATCCTGCACAGCGCTCAGACCCCGAGCTGTGCCCCTGCCAGGCTCTGCCTTCAGACCTGAACTCCTCTGCCTTTATGCTAGTCCAACATGAAAAAGGCATGATCATGGTTATGCATTTCACCTCTAACGAAAACATAAAAGCATAAAAGTGAAAAGTAACGCAGCAAGAAACTGCAGTAATTTTGGAGTGCTCATTCCCCTTCTCTTCTTCACCTCTGGCTTTCCTCATGCACAATGCTTGGGAACACACGAAACCCAGATGTTCCAAGCAACATTAATTGTTTTGACCATGCTAAGTGTGCCACCATCATTGAAGCCTTTTGCACCTCTATCCCTTCATTTTCAAGGAAGGAATTTGCATTTTTGGCTGTCAGAGTCCCTCTCTTGAGAAGTTTTCTCATTTGCCTGCCAGTGCTGTGAACTTGTGACTTCCCTACCTACTTTCCCTGAAGGTGCACTACCCCATTTCCATCCCCAAGTTAACCAGTAAACTGCAGAACTGCCACACTTTCAGCTTGCAAGTTATTTTGTAGAAGTCCTTAAAGAGTGCTTTTATTTATTTTTTTAAAGTAATTTATTTAAAGAGTATTTGAAAGCTGTCACTGGTATGCAGCGTGTTTCCCTTCCTTGTCTTTTGAGATCTGTGTGGGCATGTGACCTGGTGAAGATTTGGTGTAAGTTTGTCACCACAGCTTCACAAAAGCTTGCCTGACTCCAGAGTACCTGAGAAGAGTGTTTAAATCCCTGAAGGATTTCTTTCCCCCCCATGAAACAGAACAACCAAAACAAATTTTAAGGCCTCACTCAGTGATGCTGTCTCCAAAAACGTCTGGAGCACACACTGACCTGCCAGGTTAGGGAGATACTGCAGTCTCCAGCTGCACTGACTGTCACGCACTCACCTCTTCAGTAACAGACTTTGGGGTAAAAAAAAAAGATAAAAGGTGGCAAGCATTGGATTTCCCTTCCCTGCTGGGCTAAGGCCTCCTGACCATCAGACAAAGCCTGAACCTGTGCATCCATGGCTGACTGCACTCTCCCTCTGGGGACACACTATTCATTAGGCACTGCACTTCCCTGAACTTCCAGTGTCCAGCAGGACTGAACTCCTCAGCTTCCCACTGCTCCTGGGCGTGGTGGTCACCTCCTCCTCGTTTCATTAAGTCACAGAACAGCCAATCTCAGTTTTCTGAGTGACTAACTCCTACTTCAACTCACTTTTGGGAGGTGGAACACACAAACTGGCTCCGTGACTGAGACATTCACTCCCGTACAGCTAATAAGATGTAGAATAAGAGTAGAATATAAACGCTCCGGCTGCATTTCTGTCATCACTCACTCTGAGCATGGGAAAGTATTTTTCATTTACCCCATAAACTCCTTGATGAACCAACTCCATCAGCACTGGACTCCTTGGACCCTTCTCTGTCCTACACTGCAGTGCCAACCTGTGGGACCGAGAGCCAGGGAGAGCTTTCCTCATTAGTTGGAGCGAGGATTACTGAGCACGTTTTTGATGCTCACATTTGAGACAAAATTGGCCTGGCACTGGCAGAGGGAAAGATTTCAGCCTAAAAGCTGTGTAAAATTCTGTTTCCCAACTTCTCCAACCACAAGGCTTCCTGGCAGTGACAGACACCCCCCAATCCACAGTCAGGAGGCATTTAGGAATGTGCCTGCACCCCGCTTTTCCTCAGGGGGGCTTTTGGGACTGGTTCTGTAGCATCACAGGGCTTACCAAGCTGTGTAGGGTCCAACAGGTTTCACAATACAGTACTGGGGGAAAAATGTCAAGTAGCAGAAAATGTACCTTCAACACAGAGATAATTTTTTTGTTTTAACTTCCTAGACCTACTGTGATGGGCAGGCAGCCTTCAGACTGCCCAGAAAGCCACCTCTCTTGCCTGTCTCAATTTGTGGATTCCATCAGCATCCAGAGTGGGTTTAAAAGCTGTTTGTGTTTTCAAGCCTCCTGCAGCCCCATCCATTCCAGCAGCATCCTCCCCTGCAGGTAGCCTGAAAACTTCCAGAATCCCTTACACTTTCTCTTCCTGTACCAACTTCCTCACTATTTTTTTTTCCTCTGCCTGTGTCAGCAGGACAGTTCCCAGAGACTCTGCAAGGAAAACCAGTTCAGCACACGTGCAGCACATTAGCACAGACAACTTCACTGCTGAGTTGTTCAGGGAATAGCTGGGGACTGAAGTGGCTCAGCTGGTTGGTGATAGAAGTTACACTAAAGATGGTAAGCATCAGATGATGATGGGAGACCCAACTCAATCGTGCTTGAGCAGCTGAAGGAGGGGCCTGCAGTCACAAAGAGGAGTGAAAATGTCACACAGGTAACAGCTCTAAAACAGGCTGAGAAGGGAGGAGAAGGTGGTGCCCATGACTGAGTGACAATGATGGCAAATTCATGCATCTCAGGGAAAATGTCAGCTTGCAGCTGCCACAGTCAGAGCAGCAGCTGCTCCACATCCTCTCCACTCAACAGTTTACCAGTAGGACATGAGAATAATACTCAGTAAGATCCAGGACACCAAGCTCTGAAACAGAAATGTCAGAAAAGACATTTATATAATGACAGAGCTCAACTGGGATCCAGTTATAACATGGAGGTAACTTCCAAAGCTCCCTGACTTCCAGCATCACTGTGACAAACAAGCACCCGAGGAAGGCCCTGTGCAATGGAAGATGCTGACTGCCAGGTACCCTGCAGACACTGCTGTGACTGTAAGGTTTGCCTGAGCTTTCCCAGCATCCAGAAATACTCCTCCTCTGCCACATCTTGGACAATTACACCGATTTCTATTACACGTTTTTTATTAAGATTATAAACCCAGACTGACTTGAATAGATCTCCCGCCGTATCATTTTCAACAGGTGGCCATTTCCAAGGTTTTAAAATAAATATTAATTCCTGTTAGGCCCTCATACAGGCTGACTTAAAAACATGCTCTTCCGAATGTGTAAATACATGTGGCAGTGGATTTAACACACTACTTCTCTCTCCCTTTAGACTCTCAGCATGTAAAAAGAATCCTCATTTCCCAAAATCACGCCCCAAGACAAATTAAGTGATCTTCAGCCTGTTCTTCAAGTGCTTTGAACTGGCCCCAGTTCCTCCAAAATCACCAACTTTTCCCTTTGTATCTGCTCTCCACCACCTCCTGCCCAGCAACAGCCTACAGAATCAAGAAAATTTACAGCCTCAAAAGGAACTGTTAAGTCTTCGGTAAAAAACCAGTTTGGGAAAATTTTTTCTTGCTTCCCATCTTGTTCACCTATTGAAAACTGAGGGAATCTTCTTCATTTTGCATTTTCTTAGTATGACTAGATGTAAAAGACACTGGCAAGTAATATTTATCGCTGGAACTGAGCCCAATTAAACATTTTCAGAAGAGCCCATGGTTTATCACTTTGATCAACCACAGACCCTCTCCCTACCTCTCAATACACAACTTTAAAAAGTAGCTACCATCCATCTCTTTTTGGTAACACTGCTCAGACATTTAAATCAGAAATGTTTACACTTGGTGCCTAAGCACTGCCCCAAGAACAGCAGACCATTTTAGAATCTAGTGATAGTTTTATTAAAAAAACCCAAACCTGTATAACTCATTAAGGTTGGTGCCAAACTTGGCACTGGGACCAAGGTTTGCCAAACAGCAGCAGCAGTGAAGTACAGCTTCAGGATGTCAAGTCAAGGACACCTGAACAGCTCTGCTCAGTATTCAGCCATAAGATAAATTGAGCAAAACTGTCCTTAGTGTACAGAAACCTCTACTGATCTGCCATGGTAGGTTTGCTTTATTACCAGTATTGAAAATAAGTCATGAACATAAAAGCAGCAAGAGAAGAAGTCAGACTGACTGCAATTATTCCCCCCCCCCAC
>VZRQ01000715.1:558010-644316 GCA_013397975.1 Machaerirhynchus nigripectus
AAGGTAGTAAATCATACACAGAGTTTTGTTTAATTCCTGACAGGTGGATCTTTAAGATTATGCTTTCTCAATGACTTCCCTTAACTACAGAAGACTACACAGGAAAATAACTTCTGCTAAAAGAAAAATGAAAACTGTGAGAATTCTTTTCTTTGACTCTTATGCTACAGATCAAAGAGGTGACTCAAGGCTGGAAATACAATTCTACTCTGAGTATTACTAGTTTTGAAATACATACCTCAGCAGCTCTGGGTTATTTCAAAATAACCCACCCACCACCACATGACACTAAGGATAACTTCAAATCACCCAAATACAGCATCACTTCAACCACTCTTAAAAGACCCTACTTGGTGTCAATGTTCTACTGAAACAAAACCCCAGGGGAGAAATCGCTGAAGCACATCAGTTGGAACAGGTCTGGCACCAGTGGTTTGCCACCAGATTAAGAACAAAGCCACTTCTACCAATAAATTGCTCTCAGGCTACCAACACTTTGTATTTACATTTTAAAGCACCTGCAGCTACTCTAAAACCGAGCAGCAGAGCAGTGAAGAGAACGATACTTACCATCAATGAGTTCTTCCTTTAATTTCGTTAACTCCTTCCTCATTTCATCTAAAATGTCCTGCAATGTGTCACAGCATAAATAGTACATTAGCAAACAGATTCGTTTTGCCACCTGTGAATTTCTGTGGAGAGAAGTCCACAATTCTCCCACTACAATCCTTAACCCTTCTGAAACATATAACCCACCTCTCAGCTTCTAAGTTAATCCTCAAAACCTAAGGCATCCCTAGAACATTATTAGTGCAGGTACAATGCAGAAAAAACCATCCCTAGAAGTCCCACAAATCGATTCCTGTAGAATTTATGAGAGGAGAAGGGACAAGAGTAGGAAAGCTTTGCTACATGTGAAATGTGACGTGGGATGCAAAGAAAGGAGCTAACGAAACACCACAAGCCAAGGAAGTATCCCAAGGGAAAAAAAAAGAAAGAGAAAAGGGTAAGCAAGGTATCAAGGTCCCAGTCCCAGTGGCATGTGAGGGAATGAAGGCAACAGAGTGACGTGCTGTCCCTGCTTGCTGTTTCTTCCATCCTTTCCTCTAAGTTTCTCCAGAACCACCCACCAGGCCAGAAGCCACTGTAGAACTGCCTGTGGAGCCAGGACCCAATCCAGAACCAACCAGAACTGATCCATAACCCAATCTAAAGCCAACCACTCCGTGGGGACATGGTCTAGAAGCAACTGAAAGTTGCTACTGAAGTGAAAGTGGCTCTAGAACCACCCACCGAGCTGCAGCCTGCACCACAGTCTCCCTCCCCACTTGGGGACGGCCCCATTGATCCAAACACCACTTGGAGATCCCTCACCTTCAACTCCACAATTCCCACAGGACTCCTCTGCTCGTGGCCTGGAGAGCTACACAAAAGGCAGCACGCCTGGATGCTCTTTCACTACCAAACCTGTGACCACAGGTGCTCACATCTGCTATGAACACATGGTGATACTTGTTCTGCTAGAGCTGCCCCAAGGGCTTGTTGCTTGTTTGGGTACAGAGAAGAGAAGGAAAGGTTTTCCAGGCAAACTAATTTCCCAGTTCCATCTATAATGTCAACACCATCCTGTGTGTGCTGCCTAATGCAAAAGCAGGAACTCTGTGGGAAACTAACGGGGCTGTCTAAGCCACCACCCTACAGCTCCAGCTCCTAAGAATACTGACTCATGCCTGGGCAAAAATAAAGGCCACTAATTACCAAATCATTTAATTTGGAACTGGCTAACAAAACAGTTAAAAGCTGGTATTGGACAGCTGCAAGTCCTTACATCCAACTTATACAGTAATCTTTTTTAAAAGCATTGTACACGTACCTGCTTCAATCTGTCATAATCTAGACCTTCTGACTGTACTCCGTTGGCACTGGGCTGTCCCGTCGGTGTAGATTTTGGTCTGCAGCACAAAAAACACATCCGTGAGTTACTGGTTGCTCATTGTTACAGGATACACAGGAATCCCCCATCAAAACTGCTGACATTTGTCCACCAAAAACACAGTAAAAACCACCAGAATGGAAAAAAAAAACGTTGGGAGTGGGAGAGTGGGAAAAATCAAGCAGACCCAAAATACCACACAGAATAGGAAGCAACAACCAAGAGTGTTTTCCACACACTGGAAATATTAATTACCATAAGGGTTATTAGTTCAAAACAAGAACTTTCAAAGCAGCAGACAGATTTCACTGTCAGTGGTTTCTGATTTCTTCATAGTGGGCATGGAAAGCTGAATGCCTTCGAATGTCAAGTACTTTCCAACTGCTTACTCATTCAAAAGAGGCTTTCCCAAGGAAGCACTCCCACTAACTAATGATTGCATGTTGATGCTGACTGTATGAATGCTGAGCAATCACCCTGGGGGATTTTCAATAGCTGACAGGCCCAAGTAAAGTTATCCAACTTGTTTGCAACCTAAATTATTCCATCAGTTGCTTTCTAAAGCTACTGGAAGCAAATACTGTGAGAGCAGCAAGATTTTATCAGGTGATACTTGAAAGGAAGCTCTAATGTTTTGGATTATGTCATATTTGATGTTTGCTTATGGAATACTCTCTTTTAGACATCACAAACTTGCTTACACCTTGCATTTTTAACACAAATTTCAAAAGAAATGGGTTTCCTGCCTTCCCACTTCTTTCCTGATCCCCTCTCTCATACAAGAGGTAATTCAGACTCATGGACTTAGGACAGCTATGAGCAGAGACAGAGCCTAGATGCTCACAGCAGCCAACACCAAAACAGTTCTCCAAAGAGGGAGGAATGTTCTGCTGTTCTTAAATACATTTTACATCTTGGCTAGCATTCTCCCTCCCTTACCTATAAAACTTCAAGCCAAAAAGAAGCTGTTGGTAAAATTCCTGACAGTGCATGTCAAGAGATATAGCTGCTCTTTAGAATAATCACAGTATGCTAACTCTAAGGGAGGGCAGGGTATAAGGAGACTAAGCTGGATCCTATTTCATTGCCCTTGTACATGGCATCACTGAACAAAAAAGCCTGGCCTAAACTCAGTGTCCCTTCAAAATTCCTACACAGGAGGAATTCATTTAGCACTGCATTTTTCTGCATTTGTTACCTGAGGGTGCAGCCTGATTTACTGCAATGGAAGCTGGGCAGGAACAAAAAAAAGGACTGTATTTCTTAGTTTGTTTTACAAAATCACTACCTTGAGCTTTCATGCGTCTTCCCTTACAAGACAGGAGTTTATCCATGAAGAAATGATCCTATTACACTGGTTTTGTTCAGTAAGAGCTGAATGAACCTCACTCTGGATTGTCTTGATGACTTTTACAATCCATCAGGACTATTTTCGGACTTGCTAACTGAAGAACACTCAGAATGTGACTCCCAGCAGAAAAGGGTGCACACATGAAAATGTTGGTTTGATACTTGTTCTTCCCTTGGGAATCACAAACCTCAATTGTCACAGCTGTAAAGACTCAAGTCCACACAGTTTAAATATAAGTTCCCAGAGAGAAACTGCTAATTGCTATTGCTTGAAACACACCAGAATTAAACACAATCCACTGAGTGAGATAGAAGATGAAATACTGAATAACTTGATAGTGAAAGAAGCTGGAGAACAGAATTCACCTCGCAACCACCAGAGAACCTACTGTGTGCACTAATGCTATGAAGGCAAACCACAGCTTAGGATCTTTTACAAAACTCTTTAACATGTTACAGTGCTCAGTTCAGTATGGAAGAATTCCTTGCTCAAAAACATTCCCTCAGCTGAGGTCTTTGGCAACTGCTGCTTCATCAGGTATCTGGTATTTAAAGAGTTACACCTGAAATTGTGAGCCCTGACTTACTCCAGGCAGCACAGCTGAGTTTTTCAGATTGTTCATATATAAATACACATATATATATATATATAGTTTCTGATCATTTCCATTGACTACAGCTCTGTTCCCACACACTATGGCATGACAGCATTTACCCAAAATGACTGAAAAAAATCCTCTTAAATGCAGCTCCTGGCAACTGGTTAACAGGCACCTACTGCCTGCCTTAATGAAGAAACCCAACCAATAGTATACTTTAATATTTTTTTTAAAGTTACTTGTGAGTTTAATGTATTAAGATGACCTCAAAGAAAAGCTCTGCACAAACTGTTTCTTTTTCTTCATATCCTTAGAACAAAAAGTCAGTTTCACCCACCATAACTATTTACTGCTGCTATCTGTCAAAAATCTCCACAGGAAAGCTTCTTTATAAACTCTGCCCCTCAGTCTTGAGGATGTGTTCCCTTTTTGCATTCCAAAATACAAGACATTCTTAATTCAAATCCTGAAACACCGTAATTAGCAAAATAGACAATTTCTAATATCAGGCAAATCTAGCTGTCTTGCTCCCCAAATCATGCTATTCTTTTTTTTTCCTTTTTCAGCTGGAATGCAGTTGCCATTAAAGAGAACATTAAGTATTGAAATTCAGTGAATAAAACTTCCCAGCCATTCAATCCCAAGATGGCTAAAGAGCTCTCCCGTGTGGTTTTTCATAGCATTGCCTAACAGGACAGTGAGGCAACCCCGACAGTTTATAACACACCTTAAATCAAGCATGCAAAGTAAAGATTTTATTCATGCCAACATGCAGAATACACCACCCAAGATAAGCAGCTAAAAGGGGAACTTTTCATACAAAAAGCTTAAGTAATCACCACAATGAATGCCTTCATTCAAAACAAAGCTGGAATTTGACTCAGTCATTCTGAGGGGCTCTGGAAGACATTTACCTCTGGAAAGCTCTCAAAACCTTCCTGAAGAGTTTCAATGTCAGTACTTTACGACTGTGAGAGAATGAAACTTAGACCTCCAGCAAAAAATACACATGATGTTATTTAACTTGTGAATATGTTCCAAATGGAAACATTAATTTATGTTTAAAAAATCTTTAATCAAAAAGCAGGTGTGAAAACTCGCCTGGAAAATTAATTCTTGTTCCTCTGTATCTAAACTTAAGAGTTTTCAAAACCTTCTCAAAACACTGCAAATGGCTGACTAAATCCTGGCATATTCAACAGGAATTTGTACCTTTGCAGGTGGAGACAGCCAGAAAACCAGTATTTAAAATGAATTCATACCTGCTTCTTAAGCTGTCTCAATTTGCCGTTGACACCATCTGCTTTTAACCAGTCCAAAAATGGGCTCAACTGGACAAACAAAATGTGAAGAGGAACCTGGTGGTGCATGTGGTGATTACTAACCTGTGTAGAAAAAGTCCAACCCTGAACTAGTCAAAGGGGTTACTAGGAAGTCTCAAATCCCAACAGGATGATACCTGTTTAATGAATCATAGAACCTGTTTTCAGAAGCAAGCAGATTTTTCCATGGAGATTCCCGTCTATTAAGGGGAGAAACACTACCTTAAAAAGCTATAACAGGTCTTAATTTTGTTCAGTTTTAGCTCCTTAAACACCATGGGGTTTCACTAGATTCAAGAGTTCTACTTGCATGTTTCAGGAAACACTAAAAGCCCACAGCTTAAGTCTTTTCAGTTTGCTACAAAAAGAAAAGGCCTGATTTTAGACAGGACACTAACTCATTTTAAAATACTTAGAACATTCATTCTGAATAACAACAACTGCATTGACTACCTCTGTGGAAGCTCCGAAGAGAAAATTTTGCTGACTTGCCAGTTTCTTAAACCTGCTTTGCTTAATCCCTGTAAGTGATTCATATCCTCCCTGCAGAGGTCAGGAGCAGGTTCTCCAGCCCCACCAGGTGAAAGAGATCCCCTTCTGGCAAACACAGCATTAGTGTTTCAAGCAGCAGCTCCCCTTGACTAACTCACTCAGAGAAAGCTACTTTAACAAGCTGCTTGCTGAGAGAGACTTGGCAAGTTGGCAAATGTAGAGAATTAAGAAAAATACAAGGATATTCAAGAGAGACTTCTTCTAACACCTTCTCTTTCTATGAAATTTTCCTCATCCTGGCAGAGCAACCTGTCAACACTGACTAGAAAACTGTACCAGCAGGCCTTAAGTATGTGCTATGGCACCTTCCAGCAGGTTATGACAGCACTGGAAAGAATACTGACGTTAAATAAACATAGAATTCTTATTTTGGAAGTACTTTTATAATATATACCCAGGGAAGCTCACATCAAGTTAAATTCTATCAGCATTTTCCACTGGAGGAACAGAGACAAAAGCTTGATGGAGAGAGAGTCTCAATACATCTAAGAGAAATCTCAAAAACTCCTCTGTACTCCTCTGGGTCAGAAAACATTTTTAAACAGACCTCAGCAACCTCTGAATTTCACCAGCTGGAAAATGATCAGTGGAACTGGATGCATGAAACAGTTCACAATAACCTACAGCTGTAGGGCCAGGTAGAATCAAGACTTCAGAACATTCCAGACTCCCCAAAAGAGTCTGATAATAGAGAGTTGCCCTACTTATTAATCCCTTTACCCTATGGATAAGCAATTTGAGGAAAGTATCTATAGCCAAAGGGCCAGGTCAGTGACTGTCTGACACAATAAGACAGTCTGTACTCTAAAATGCTCTTTAGGATTCCTTACACCAATTATTTCTGTGACAAGTTACCCCACAACACCACCTTTTGAAGCAGAACAAGGTATCAGCACAGGAGACCTTGGCTAAAGCAGGTCAGACCTACTGGGAGGAGGGGGAAGAGGGCAGGGGAAAGTCAAGGCCAAAGGTGATGCAGTATTTTGTTACACTGACAGTGTAGCAGAGAGACCATCACCACCAATGGCACCTGCTTTTTGACAAAAAACAAAGCAAGCAACCAGAACCAAGGCTGCAGACACCTCAAACTCCTGGATTTACTCTGAAAGACAGACAAAGATACTGAGGGTGTGTAGCGCTGCATTTTAGAACTGAAGACACCAAGGGCAACCTCAACTACAAGAGAGGCCACTTAGAGAACAATTGTTTTGAATACTCTGATCACCCAATCTTGTACAGCTGTTTCCAACAGCCAGATTTTAAGGAGAACTCAAGTAATTTCCAACACAGCATTCCCAAGGTGAACATGTTCTTTAGTTTTCTCTCAAGAAGTTCAGGTAACTTCCTCAGGTTATCAGGGGTCAGAACCCTTTAACCTCTGTGTACACAATATACAGGAATTCTAAATGAACCACAAGCCTGCTGCTTAAAGTAAACGACAATTAAATAGACCTCCAAAAAATTGCTAAAGCAGCCATTTCACTTACTGAAACACCTACCAAAACACTCCCTGCCTACCAAAGTTCAGCTGACAAGTTGCCAAAGACTGGTTGATGCACTGAAGGATGTACAGTAGTTCTACACTTCTTTAGGACGGACTTTCTTCGACTGGTACAAGACAGCTACTGAAAACTGTCACAGAATCAAATCTTACCAAGATGGCTTAAATATCCAGACAGCCATTCTATGGCTAGCAGAGAAATAGAGAAGAGGACATCTATTCACTAGATTTACTACTGAATATGTGAACTGCAGCACTGAATTTGGTTCCCCCTTTCCCCCTTGCAGGAAATTTCAGACTTCAAATAAAGAAACTGAACTTTGCTGTAAGGCAAATATACACCTTATTAATTCAGGTTGTGCACCACCAATTGTTAAAGAAACTTCTTTGGGCATTACTTTTGATTTTACTGTCAAAAGTTTCACTTATTAGCATTCTCCAACAGTAACTCTTGGTTCCTACTTAAAACTGCAAAAAGCAGTTTCAGAGCAGCAATTTTAAACCCCTACATTTTGCTTTTGACAGTGTGAAGGTAATCTTTACTGTTTTAGTCCAGTATCTTCAGCAGCATGTGCAACAACAGCAAACGTAAGGAAAAGACAGCTGGTACAAAAGGGGAGTACCTGGAGATAACAGGTGATTTGCTTCCATTCACTGTATTTGTCCTTTCCCAAGGCTTTCTTGTTAGTTCTGGAAAACAGAGTGAGGAGATTAAACACCTGTCTTTTTCTATTCATCGTGTAATTTATGCGAGGAAACTTCAAGCACCTGGCAACTCAAGTCAGCTGCTTGGTGTTTTGCTCTTTTTATTACATTGCTTTAGTTCTTTCATATTAATCTGTAGTCATCTGTGAATGCATCAAGTTGTGAGAGCATCCTAAAGTCTCACTGGTGTCCCAGGCACTGTAAATGCCATTTGATTCTTAATCCAGCTGGGAGAAGGTCTGCCTACGCTTTATGTATGGGATTGCTTCAGTTGTGAAACTGTGGAATTCTGGAACTGCAACCAGTCAGCTTCAAATACCTGAGGAAGAGGTTTTTAAACTAATGGAGTCTTGCTCAACTGTTAATGATACAAAATTAATTCAGTGCCAATTTCAGTGAAGTGACAGCAGGTATGATACAACCTGACAACTAGAATATCTTTCAGCAACAAGGTATTTATTTTCATGCCTTACAATCTGCACAAGTTTAAACAGTCTTTCTTTAGTGTGGATGGTTATTACCTGCTATCACTACTTACTGAGGATTTCAGTGTGCCACTGATCTTACCAGGCTTCATTTCAGATTTGGAGTTTGTTTGGTCTGTTCCCTTCCTTTCATATTGCTCAGCTCTGCGAAGCTGGGCAAGCAGAGAGGCAAAAAGGCCCTTTCAGAGTCTCATATTGACCACAAAATTCCCTGGGATGCAGCTGCATACTGAGAGTATCTAAATTGCAGAAGTCTGCCAGCAGAGTCTGTGACCCAGCCAAGTACAAGCTGCTTAAGCTAGTAATAAGCCTTAAACTTAATTTTATATACCAGTCTTCAGGACTTGTCCTGCTACAGGAGTTATTTTAACAGGATTTCAGCTGTATCTACAAAACTGAGAAACTTCTGCTATGGCTGCAGCTTGCTCAAGGATGCCAAGCATTCCCCTTAAAACACTTTGAAGACCCATTCGAGTGATGAGGCTCAGCATTACTAGAGCATCTCACAGCAAGGAACAAAGCAAAATTTCTCAACTGGAAGGAGATGGTCAAATTCTGAATGCATTTGATATTTTTAACAGGTTTGATGAGCCAATCAAACTCATTTATCATCACCAATTAAAGGAACAATTTCCACTGGTTTTAATTTCCCTCTTTTGGGCCTATATTAGTAGAAGTGTTCCAAAATCAGTCCAGAATGAAGCAGACCCTTAAGAGCAAAAAAGAGGGGGTGGTGGTGTGGGTGTGAAAAACTTGTGTGATGTCATTTATTGCCTTGCAGTCTAACTTCTCCAGATGAGTGGCTGTATCTCAATACTAAGTTTGCCAGTTATTTCCATCTGGACACACAACTCCTAGCACTCCTTTTTATTCCCCAGCCAGGTGTCACCTGGGTTTTGTTCACACTACAGCAGTGGTTTTCAACATTAAGGCCCGCACTTCATCAAGTGGTTGAATGATCTAGAGGAGAAGTGCACACATGGGCAAGCAATCAACAGAGGAAGCTGGAACAGACTGAATGCTGGTATATTCATTATCCAGTTACTTCCCTTCTGCTTCCGCTGCCTTTTGGGATGACAAACTGCAGGTTCTATGGCACATCCTCCCCCTTCTGCAGGTACGTACTGGGAGGTGGCCGGGGAAACTGAGGGTACCACAGGGTAGTACTAAAGGACAGGAAAAGAAAGTCTTGAGTGTCTCTTGAGAGACAATAATTTACAGTGTGAATACATCTGCATGCTGACAATACCTCTTGGCCCACTGCAGAATGTACAAGTTTTCCTTACTGACTGCAGCAGAGGTGTTGGCTACGCAGTTCCAAACTCTGCCTCTTCAGCAGAGGGATCCTGGGCAAAGGATTTCAACACTCTGCACTTACATGTTTTATTCACTTATGATCTTTTTATCCATCATCTTCTGAACCAGGACTCATTCTACAGCAAAATCCCAGGCTGTAATCATGGGAGAAGAGGCAGGCTCCCAAGTTCAGCAGAGCTGACCGAGACTTGTCACTAGATTTCGGCATAACAGTGTCCCAGAGTTCACAAACCTGAGCTACTTACCAGGTGTGCTTGTTGAAGAAACCTTAGAAGATGAAGACTCTGATTCTTCCTGATTAAAAGGGAGAAGAGAGGGAATAGGGAGAAAAAGAGGGAGGTAGGAAAAAAAAAATCTTTATAATCTGTTAGAGTCACAAGAGTCAATCTCAACGGTTTAAATATTTATTTCACTTTTTATATGTATTTTAAATGGTTCTGCTCAGCTGTACGTAGAAAATGTGCAAGCACTTAATGAAACAGTGGTTATATGTGTATATATTTATACAGTAAAGTATAAATAATCTCTTGTACACCACTGGAATCTCTCTGATAATGCTTGTATTGAGTAATTTAAACTAGATAAAATTTCTCAACTCACGGCTTTATCTTCTTTCTGCTCTGGTTCTGTTGATCCCTTTTCAGCAATTCTTCTCCTGTAAGCAGAGACAAAAGTTACCAAGCTCATCATGGCTTTAAGATGGAAGGATGTTGTTTACTGCAATTAAAGACTTATACAGCCTCATAGACAGATCATTGAAAATTAGTGTTTTAAGAAGTACTTTCAAAATACCTTCAAAGGCAAAGCTCTCCTGCCAAAGCAACTGTGCAATTTGAAGTCTGTATGCCCTCCCCTACTGCTGCACAAAGCCTTACACAGAAGTACTGGATTACACTTCAAATAAAAATGGCTATTCATGAAACACGATCAGCTTCCCAAAGCAACCACGAGCCGCTGTCTATTTGATCCTCAGCCAGCTGCAAGCAGGCACCCCAAATCCCACCTGTGTGATGACTAAGCAGCTGGAGCAGACCAGGAACAGCTCCTCACCTCCTGGCCAGCAGGGCGCTCATTTCTTCCATCAACCCACTGCCTCCCAAGGGAAGGGGTCCATTTCCACGGCCACCATCTGTTTTAGATGCAGCAGAGCCTCCTCCTCCTCCACTCGAACTGGAGGAGTCTTCACCCTTCAGAGTGCACAAAAAGACAGCAGATGTGCCAACAGAATAAGAGCTGACTTCATGAAACCAGCAAAGTTCACATGCAAGAAAGACACAACTACATAAAGAATGGGATGTGCCGGCTGCACATCCTCTAATGGTTTTTTCATAATGAATTAAGCCTACCCCAAATGTCTTGACACTGCTATCAACCTTGAACAAAGGTTAGAACCTCGGACGGGAATCGGAAAAAGAAACCAGAGTTGTATTTACCCGTGAGACTTTCCTAAGTTTGGCTCCAGCAAGTGCAGCTGCTAGTCCAGTTAGAGGGCGATTATCCTCGGATACGAACCCCGCTGAAAATCCAGAGGCTGGGAGGGGGGGAGCAGGAGGTGGCAGGGGAACGGGAGGAACCTGGCTGGGCAGCGGAGGAGGCGGCGGCGGCGGCGGCGGAGGCCCCGAAGGCGGGAGTGGAGGAGGTGGTGGCGGGCCAGGAGGAGGTGGGGCTGCTACTGAAGACTGAGCTGGGCCAGGGGGCAGGGGAGGTGGAGGAGGAGGTGCAGGTGGTCCTTGGACAACACCTAGTGTCAAAGACAGAACAAACAAGAGTACATTAAGGATTTAGAAAACAAAGGTCTTCCTTCCATTGCAACGGTGGTTCTTTTGCTCAGTGAATGAGACATTAAAACTGGTATGATACTGGGCGAGAAAACACTGAATTTCAGCAGGAGAGAAGCATTCTTATTCAATGCACTAAAAATATTACACAGTATGCTGTGAGAGATCAGACAGTTCCAGAGACTTTACATGAAACCCCTCCAGTCAGGTTCTGTGCTGCAACCAAGAACAACTTTACACCGGGAAACAGGCAAAGAGTCAGGTCAGGCATGAGCATCGTAGCAGGAGGAACAGTAGGGTGTGCTCACGTGGTGCTACACAGAGTGACAGCTCCTTGTATGAACAAGCACTAACACATCACCAAAACATCTGAACCCTTCCACTGTTTTGAGTTCCAATGCTAATTTCTAAGCTGTATGTAAATATTCCCTTTAAAATAACTCCAGCAATCAACTTTTATAATTTAATACAAACACTAATTAGTGAGTTAGAAGACTGACGTATTTCAAGCTGATGGGAAGAAGCTCTTCTATTTTTTATCTATCATTCTTTTACTGCTTTAAATTCACACTGTTATCCAAAGTGTACTTTGAAAAAAGAATATTCTGATGATCACTGTGTTATTATTACAGTAAGTGTTTAGGAAACTGTGACTTAGACAACAGCTCTACACCTTCACAGATCCTACCCCTGTCACACCCAAACTACCATAAGGCAGGAAAAATGCTGCACAACTACCTTAAACAATCTCTAAAGGCAGGAATTTCACATACAAGTCTTCCTGGTTTCCTACTCTGCTAACCACTGCAGAAATGTAAAAGCCTGTTAAACCCTCTTGGCATCACTCACTGTCCAAGTGCACACTTTTATTCCACACTAGAAGTGTGGCCATTCATTCTCTTCCCACTCCATCCCAAAGCAGCTCAGACCTTCATTTAAGGCAGGAGGATATAAACAGGATCTGTTCTGCATGGCTTGTATGATGAAGCCACAGGCTGCTTATCCCCCAGGAGCCACTCTGCCCACACCTTTAGAGCTACTGCAGAGTTCTGTACAAAGACCTACACCTATTAAATCAACCAAAATCTATTAAATCAATATAAAAGCAGGACTCAGGTTAACAAAGACATTTATGCCCATGTAAGACACATTTCTATCATATTGATGGAGTATTCATTAAGGCTGTCACCTGCTTAATCAAACTTTTTGTCCAAAGTTATCTTAGCAACACTGGTAAAATACTGCAGAAAGACCTGTCTCTCTCTATGTACATACACACATATATATGTGCACGCAGCCATGTATCAAAATACAACCACTGCCCAGAAAGAAATGCTGTAGGTGTCACATACTACTTTCTAAATTTCAATTATTCCTCACTGGAGGTCATTTACCTGTCCAAAGCCACACAAATGTTCTTCTATGTTGGCTGCCATTAGGAAATTTATGATTCTGCCTGGTAACACCACTTTCCAAAAAACCAGCAGTGCAGGGTTTACCAAGCAAGAATTTGACAACAGTGAGTTCTTAAGAAATTTAGAATTTTACTCCTGACACGTCACAGAACATCGGCTCCTAGGCACAGAGTTTTTCCGTTTCCCTTACCCCAGTTTTCCAAAGGGTGTTTTGGCTGTGGCATTAGGATGGATCACTGCAGCTTTGGAAGCACTGTATTAATTCCTGGGGGCAGTCAGGGGCTCTGACACCCCCAGGCTCCGCCTGCAGCCCTGCTTAGCGCATTAGTAGCAATAACAGAAAGCCTTACCCTGCTGGGTCGGAGGTTCAACCGGCTGAGAGGCTGCCTGCAAGACTGGCTCAGAAGCAGAGGAGTCTCCCAGCACAGAGTTTAGAGAGTTCTCAACAGAGGCAGGGGTAGCTGCAGAGGGAGAAGGGAGAACACTAGGCTTGGATGAGGGAGTCGAGGCATTCGGGGAGTTGGGAGAAGGAGAAGCTTGAGGTCCAGAGAGTGACAGAGGCGGAAAGGAAGGCAGTGGGGGGGGAGGAGGTGGCGGAGGCGGCGTTGGACCTGAGGTAGAAGGTGAAGGAACCGGATAAGCCAGGTTTTCAGGAAGCCCGTTAGGAGCCGTGGGAGACGTGGACATTTGGGTCACCGGATTGGAAGCCGACACTGGGAGGACAGGTCTCGGGCCAGTAGCTTTGCCTGGTGGGCTGCTTATCATTACTGGAGGAGACGGGGGCAGGGGGGCAAAACTGGGCGCGGACCAGGCAACGGGCTTTGTGTTGGGGGGCAAAGTCGCCACGGCGCTGACGGGAGAAGGGGGCCGAGAACTTTTGTTCAGCGGACGAGGAACCGTAGCGTAATGGGGGAGAACGGGGTGGAAAGCTGAGCCTAGGGATGTAGCAAAACGTGATGCAGAGTGCCTTAGAGGCGGTGTAGGGGGAGTGGAGGTCGGTGGTGCAGAAGTCACTACAGCGTACTCCGGTGTGGCCTCTGCCATTGGTGCTGAGACTGCTTTTGCATATGATGGAGGAGGTGCTGAAGGAGGCTGGCAACTGGAGTATTCAGGAAGTGGAGTGCTATACGGGGAGTTGTCGAAAGATGGAGCTGGACAGAAGATGGAAAGCAGCAGCAAAGGCAGGATAAAAAAAGGAGAAAGAGAAAAAGGGAGCTAATGAAGCAACAAAACCAGCATTCAAACAAAATGTAAAAATGTAGACTACAGTTAGTACCAGAGGATTAGGCACAAGTGAAAATACTGTTAGGAAAGTTTTACATATTAACAACAGCTGCTTTTAAATTTTACCAACTCTTTTTGTGCCAACATTTGAATTTACAAGTACATTCTAGAGAAGGTTTTCTCAAATCCCATCTGTGAGATGGATTAGATATAGGGCTGAGCGATCAGTCTCTTACCAGCTTTTATCTTCCTGTTTGGTTGCAAACTGCAAGCAAGTGTAGTGATCTTAACGTTTGTTTCAACTCCACTAATTAAACTCTTACCATAGGCAGCAAGTGTCATCTCTCTATTCCCCAGAAAAAGCTCCATTGCAAATATTGAAAGTACTGGGAATAAAACTACCAATAAAATCCTCTGCTCTAAAATGACTTACACAGTATTCCTTGACTTTCACCATGAGCTGACTTATGCAAAGTGAGTTTGAGACTGAAGAACAACCAAGCACTTGACTAATGTCCCATTATATTACCAAAATGAGAAAGCTTTCAGTTATCACTGGATACATTTCCGCAGGCAGTGCATTATCTTATCTACAAATACATACAACACATTTCACTGAAATGTTACCACAATGATAAATTAAGCAAGACTTCATACTGAAAAGCATTTCTCACACTATTACTTTGCCTTATGTAGGAACATACCTTCTATGTTAATACACTCGACCTGATACCTTTAGGGTTTTTTTCCAGCTTATGCAATGACAATACATTTGTTGAATAGAGCAAGCAATGATAAGGTATTTAGAAAGTTTAGCTTATCACACTTTAACCAATGTTGGAGGTGCCCAAAATGATTCAAGTTCTTCCATGCAATCGGAGTATGGCAACGGAGTGAGCAAATAGCGCAAAAAAATTTATTTCAGTATTACTGGAAAATTATGACAGGGAAGTCAAAGCTCTTGGACTTCTTGCCATAAAAAAGGGGAAGGAATTCCAGCAAAACAAAGCCTGAAATACTGACTGTTGTTATACAACTGTACTCACTGCCCTTTGTTGGTTCTCTCACACTCCATCACCCAAACACATAAAGAGCAGTCTCTGGTGGTAGAACATGCTCGGGTTTTGAAATTCTTACCAGCATTTGAAATTCTTCTCTCTCTTTCCCATTCCAACTGTTCCCTTTCCAACTGTTCTTGCCGTTCTCTTTCTTGCCTCTCCCGTTCAAGTCGTTCAAGTCTCTCCCGGTCCTGCCTCTCCTTCTCTTGTCTCTCCCTTTCTAGGCGCTCTTGCCGTTCCCTTTCTTGCCGTTCTCTCTCCAGTTGCTCCTGCTCTAGGCGCTCTCTTTCCAGTCTTTCCCTTTCTAGCCTCTCTCTCTCCAGCCTCTCCCGTTCCATTCGTTCACGATCCAGCCTCTCCCGTTCCAGCTCCTTCTGCCTCTGTTGCTCTTGCAACTGTCTACAATCGTGAGAAAAGGAAAGAGACTAAGCTGCAAGGCGAGAACCAAAAACATCAAGCAACTGTTAAAAGGACAAGGAGATAAACTAATCAACAATCTTGGCAGCAGCGAGAACAAAAGCACAGCATTTGTACCTGCGTGGAGGTCTTAATTCTAACATGTCATTTTTCTGAGCTGGATAATAGTTTTATTATGTTTACAGCAAAGGGAATCACATATCCCATTTCCTCTTAACTAACTGAACATTCTGAGAGACAGCCTTCAAGAGGTAAGAATAGAAAGCTGATGCTGCTAATTTACTAACTGATACAATCTTCCCAGTTTGGGATATGGAGTTACATTTGTTCTTTGCGTGGTATTTTATACTCGAAGCAGTGAATAGAAGTACAGTGAAATAGCAGCAACAGAAATACTCACCAGAAAAAAAATAAAAACCCAAATAAATTATGTCCTTTGGATTAACTAATCAGAATTTATCCACATTTTACAGAAGCATCCAAATGCACACATGTCCATCCCCACTTGCATAGTAACACACACACACAGCTGAACTGGCAACAACACGAGAACACCCTGAAGGCACAGGAAAACTGGACATGGTCAAAAAAATCCAGGGTGCAGCAGCCAAGGAAACACTGCAGGGAGCTGGCAGGGTTTCCAGCTCATGGGAGCCTTTGCAAAGCAAAGCAGAGAGGGGGAAGACGTGAAGAGGAGGAAAACAAGTAAAAGCCAGGCAGTGGAAATATCCTAAGGGTAAGAAGAAACCTTGCAAAATTCTCTGCCAAAGCCACTGGGTTGGCTGAAGAGACTTTCCTCAAAAAAAAAAAAATACAGTCGGAAAAGCTATATACCACCTTTTTGATCCTTTCTTCTCAACTTGTTTTACATTTTCTTTAGGGTCTTTTAGGGCTTTTTTAAAGATGTATCTTCCTAGTTGGTTGAAAGACAGCTTTTTTCAAAAGTTTTTTCATCTCTTGGGGATAACTCATTGCTAAAACAAAAATTAGGCACATCTTCCTCCCAGCTGTGGCCAGTATGTTCCTGTCAGTACATAACACTGAAAATGTTGCTAGTTGTTGTTCTCTATTTGAATTCTTGTTTCAAAAAAAGAAAAAAAAAAAAAAAAAAAAAAAAAAAAAGTCGTAACAGTCAGAAAGAAAATCCTGTCTGTGAAGCACAGAGCCATTTTTTCTGCCATGTTTTAGATGCAAACTGATCACAAATCCGTAAATATGAAGCACAGTCAGCTCTTAACTATAAAGCAAATGAGGAGACCTGAACTTTCACACCTCAAGGTATGTGTTTTCTATACTATGCCAGTGGCAAATTTAATTTGGACAATTAATTGGCAATGCTATTCTATATGTGTAGAGTCATAAGGACTGAATTCTGAAAAGGAAGGGAACTTCAGCTGTTTCACTCCTTTTCATGCCCAGAAAATGCCGGCATAACTGCAAACTCCAGCCCACGAACTATTGTAACTGAAGTCCACCCAGTTTTCAGACCAATGCTTTTCCTTTACAAACAAAAAAATTTATAAATATTGAAATTTCGTAATTGCTATAACCAAGTAAGTTCCAGCTATGCACAACAAAAGGATTTTTTTCACTATTCAACTCATTCCCCATCAGAAACAAAAAACCAGTTCTGCTCCTCTACCATTTCTTCCCTGAGCCATGTAACAAAGCTGTAGGAGCAGTCACTATGAAATCAGAGCTGCAACTCAGCTTGTTAAATGCCTGATTTTTAGCCTCTGAAGTCCATTTAAAAGTCTGGTGATTGACCCATACATATTTGGAACCCGTAGAGGAGCTCTATAAATGCAAAGAGAATATAACATACAGCACAGAAATTTAAGCTCCAAGAGGTATTAAAAATATTTTTTACGTTATATTTTTGCTTGAGCTGTCCTGTACAAAACTATTTTTACTATGTGCTCTTTTTTCCCCCCAAATGACATAGATTAATAGAGGAAAACAGGGCTTGTATCAAGGCTAACTTCAGCTTGGTCACGTTAAAATACTTTTTTTTTTTGGAAAGAAGAGGTGGATGCACATGTTTGTATCTAAAAGGCTGTTCAGAGCAGAAGACAACACTGACAGACTCCAAAGCAGCTTTGTTTATTTTCGTCATTCTTTTGCATTCATTTGCCAGAAATGAGCATTTTCTACCCAGAAATGTACACTCTGTTCATCCCAAACTAAAATGTAGATATGGCATTTGGGATCATAAACATTTCACGTTATATTTAGTTTATAATACTGGAAGGTATCAATTCCCTGGGTTTAACAACACATCAAGCAACTGCCAGAAAATTTCTTTTGCTTAAGTTCTTCATTTCTTTACAGAAATAGAAGCTCAATATAGGTCACTCCTCGCACCAGGGCAGCCTTGCCAAGGCTGTTTTGCAATAAGCCATACCAAGAGCTCTGCCATTTCACATTTTCATAAGCAACCTGGAAAAGAAACAGCGAGGTGCTCGTCACAAAGCTCCTTAATAATATTAAGTTATTTAGGGTAGCAAGGATGATGGCTGATTATGAAGAACTACTGATGGATCTTCTAATTCCAGCTAACCTGGGAATAAAATTGGCAAATAAAACTCAGCTGAAGTGAAGCAAGGGAGAGAGAGGGAAATAACTGCTAAATTCCTATATAAAGTGCTGGACTTTTGAGTTGCCTGTTGACGCAGAGGTGAGATATTAGGGTTACAACAGGCAGTTCTACAACACCACCCACTCACTGATGTGTTCTGTTCAAAAACATCAACCAGATGCTACACGTCAAGAAAGGATTACAGGGCAGTACAGAAATAGCACCAACCTGCCTCACGATCCCTGCATCCCTGCTCCCACCTCAAAACAGGGAGAGCAGCAGAACTGAAGAGATTCGAAGAGCGACAACACCGTGATCGAACGTACCCAACAGCTTCCATTTAAAAGTAAGTTTAAAAGCTGGAATTCTGCATTCTGGGAAAGACAACTGGAACTGTACAAAATCCTCAGTGATGAGGCCATCCCTTTGCAACAGCTGGGAGGGAAGATTCGATGCAACTAATGAGAGCAAAGAGCAAAAGAAAAGAGCACCTCTGCACATCAGGCAGATGAGCTATGGAACTCCTTACTAGAGTGATTCAAAGAAAGAGTATGAAAAAGCCCACAGGAAAGGAAAAAAAACCAAAAACCAACCATGGGAAATCATTTAGAAAACATAAATAGCATCATGCAGAAGCTGTTGAACTAAGAGATGCCCAGAGGATGGGAGAGCAGCAGAGGGAAGTATTCCAGGTGTTTGGCCTGGCCCAGAAGGGTTGTAATTGTTGCATAACAAAATGCATCTAAGTGTTTAAACTTAATCTGAAGCAAAAACAATTTCAATTTGCAATGAACACTATCAAACTGTACTGGCTACCTAGTAAGATCTACATGAAAGACAGTGAGAACCACTTTCATCTACACAGGATCTGAATGAAAAAGTACTCATTATTTAGTACATATTGAGTAACTCAGTATTTAACATTTCACTTTTTTTTGTAGAAGAATCCTCATTTTCCATTTCCTCAGGAAATAAAAGAAATAAACCCAGAGTTTTTTGCAGTAAACAAAGATGAGCACATTGCTTACAGTACAGATGCTCTACCAAGAGGGGGCAGCAAAATATCTTGCAAACATATCTATGTAAGATTAAACACACCATTGTTGAGAATAATTTCTCATTATATGTCACTGAAGCATCCTTTTGTCGACAAAGAAAAAAAAAAGAAACCAAAACAAAAAGCAAACAAAAAAAACCCAATCAAAAACCCCACACCTCACAACACTTCTACTGTCATTTTAACAATTTTAATAAACCTTTTGAATAGCAAACCAAAAGGTGCACAGGTCAGAAGATGAGTGTGCCAGTAATGCAATCAAGTTGCTTTAACACAACTTAATGAGCAAGGAAGAATTCCATAAACTACACACTAGATCTTGGCACGTGTTACAGTTGGTAGCTTAAATAGATTAAAACCACATTACTATAAAAAAAGAAGTTGCATTAAATCCCTCTGGTTTTGTTTAGCTAGCACTAGATAGTATAATTTTATTTTAAAATTTTGTCAGAGATCAAATTATATTAGACAAAAGCATTAGTAGATTAAAGAGAGCCATCACACACCAATTAAAGTACATCTGAATATCAAGACTGGTAGTTCAAGAACCCTGTGAAAGCAGTATCTGAAAATCCTTCGGCCTTAGAAAGCACATCTGGCCACCACGACAACTTTAGAAAAAGCTAAAGAGGTACTCAAAATGCCCCAGAAAGCTGTCTCATAGTGAAATGCTTGTTATGTAAAGGCAATGTGATTATTCTAACTATTTTGGAAGTGTGAATTACTAAATCTAAGAGCTAATTTACATTAAATAGCTGAGACTGCTATAAAACTGTACATGTCAGTCACACACGAGGTACTGTTACTCATGTTTAGATTCAGAGTCAGAATCTCAGAACAGCTGCAAGCTTTACCACAGAGCCTGTTCATGACACTTGCTTTGTGGATTTTAATTAGCTTCATCTCAAAAGCATTTTGGGAAACTTCACTTTGGGGTGTTTTGGGGGAGGCTCTTGGTTATTTTTCTTGTGGTGGTGTTTTTAAATTAGCTTACTTTAATACTGCATCAGCTTTTAAAATTATTTCCCCTCTTGCCCTTATACGTTTGTCCAGTTAAGGAGATAGTGGGAGATACTGTCTGAGGATGAAGAAAGAATCATATTTACAGTACTAACTTGTGACTCAATATGAGCATTAGTCCTGCAGTTCTTTGGGCAGCCAAGCAGCAGGAGCATGACTACATTCTTGAAATAACACATGGAGGAAAAAAAATGCAATGAGCAGAATTAAGCACATACTCTTGCATCCCTGCTGAAAAAAATCCCCCCACATTCTGCGACGGTGAAAGTGTTTAGAATTTCTCCTACACGACAACTGCAAAACAGAACTGCAGTTAATTTACTCACCCAGGTACACACAGAGCCTTCCTGGCTTGCTCTTGATCATAAAAAGGAGTAACAATTAAGAAGTCCTGCTGTCTCAGCTCCTGCTATTATATGAAATGAGCCAATACCACATGCACACTGAGATCACTTTCCATTTAGCAAGTAGCAGCACTTCATTCAAAACCCAGTGTGTGTGATGGGTAACTAGGAAGCTATCTCAAATTAATCCTATCCATTATTTTTTGATCTCTATTGGATGCGGGGAAGGGAACAGGCAGGTTTTTTAACTTCTGTTCCTGAAGGTGAATGACTGAGAGACCCTCCTGTCCTTTCGCTAAAGACCTCAATGTAGCCAATAAAAGGAACGGAGTCCTAAGTTAATTCTCCTAAAATATGGCCATTACCATACAGGTTGAAGAGAAGACAAAGATCTCGACTAGGTTAAGAAACTTCAGTGTTTACTGGTAAAACAATATTCTGTTTCAGAGCAGACTTAATAGCCAGAGGGAGCCTGTCCTTTTCGGGGACACTTTTCACATCTAAGCCTCCATATCTTGGTCACCTGCAGCAGAGTTACTGGACTTGTGGAAAGACTCCTTCCACCACAGCAAAGATGCCCTGAAACATTAAGAGACTCCCATTGTGTTAAAACCCAGAGCTTCTGTCACAAGGGCACCAAGAAGAAAAAAAAAAAACCTACAAGTAACAAATCCAGAGCTGAACCAGATTGCAAAAGCAACGAGCTGCCTGCTCTGGCAGGTCACCTTGTTTCCTCAAGTGGAAGTTGTGCTGTACATTCACATAAATCTTTAGGATTCAAACACTAGCTTGCTTTGCTCTTGGCTGTGAGATCAAGCCATTAAATTTTTTCCTAAAAAGATGATAGGAAACTGCACTGAGAAGCCCATGTATCAACCTGAATAACAGAGTTCAGCCACGAACCTGGAAGGCTTCTTGTCACAAAGCCAGATACGTTAAAAACAGAGGTATTTCCATGAACAGTACAAAGGCACCTTTGTATCACATCCAAATTCAGCAGGCACTGAGCTGATAGACATTCCAAGATGAACAGAAAATTGTCTGAAGTATTTAATTTTAAAACTCACTGTGGAAAACAAAGATCCAAGACAAAGCCTGCAGAAAACAAAATATCTTGAGGAACAGACCTGACTGAAGTAATTGCTGCATTGAATGAAGAGGTCAGCTGCAGGCAGATAATACATAATATTTGACAGCTGTTAGTCATCATTTATGAACACGCCAATTTCATATTTCATTCTTTCCTGGCAGAAAAACTGTGTGTCAAAGCAGGGCATCAAATCACTCAGAAAGATCAATACGAATACTATCCCTGTTTCGTCTGCTTAAAGACATAACAACAAGGAGAATGGGGAAGAAAAAAGACATATCACTAACATGTATTGAAAGAAGACACCAAAAACCATCACTTGAGTCATTAAAAACCAACATTTTTATTATTAAAAATCATAAAATTGGGGGGAGATTTTCTCTGTGTCCCACATGGTGTTTTTTGCCTTTTTTTTTTTTTTTGGAAAAACAGTTTCTTGCTTGTGCTGCTACTTTTTCTGAAATGACAAGGTGTGGCAGAAGAGAGACACAAGGATGACACCCAGACAGCAACATGAAGGCTGCTAGACTACTGCTGGCTTAAAACATTGCAGTAATATTCTGCACTTACTGTTCTGAAAGTTAACATTAAGACATTCTGTAGAAGAAACCAAATGTGGTTATAAGAAAGTATTCAACAGTGTATGCATCTCTCTTTCTGTGCTTCACTAGGGGTTTTCTGAAGTTTTACAAACGAGAAATCTAGGAATAACTCTATTATGCTAAAGTTCTAAAAGTAAATGTACCATATCAGCTACAATTAAAGCTGGGCTCATCAATCCAAGCCAACTGAGTTGTTCAAGCTGGAGTCTCAGTGTAGCCAGGCTTTTGGGGCTGCTCCGAGCTCCTCTAACCCTGCCTCAAACTGTGGAGCAACAAACAAGACAGCAATGTTTTGAGTTTTATTCTCAAATGCTGTTAGCCCCAGCATGTGGGCACAGATAGCATTATCTAATCCAACAGTCACTACTTACTAGAATACATCTCACATGATGGTTCTCCTCCTCCCACCACTGAGTCACTGCAACAAACAGAGCAGCTGGCTGCAAACAGGCTACACAATGTCTGGCTGAGCCACGGGCACCAGCACCAGATGCAGGCTGACCTCAGCTCCATCTGAAGCACGCTGTCCTCTACACAAGAGCAGCTACCTTGTGATCACCAGGATCTGCAAGCGCTCTCTGGACATCAACAGAAGTAGAGACAGACACAGCTAACCTACTTCATCATCACTGCTGAAACTGTTCACAGGGCAAAAAAAAGTGCTGTGACATCTTATTTTGACCTCGGTTCCCTAGCTTGATTTTTAATAGTTTAATCCTCTGATCATCTTCTGCACAAGCTCAGGAAAGTGTGTCTGTTGCGGCCCTTCAAATTTGCAGTAACTTATCTGAATAATCAAAACGGAGCACCAGCATTAAACTTGCTCTTCCATCTTTAATATTAAATATTTATTCACCACTCCAAAATTCAGGCTTTACCACAGAGCTCACTCTCCTGTATGGTCACGCAAACCTACTGAATACATATCTCAGTGCCTACACGTTATGTACCATGGAGTGAACACACACCACCCCCCAAATTTCATAATTCATGTACAAAGAGAAAATACATCCACATCTTGGAAATTTGCAATCTGTATTGACATCAAACACAGGCAGCCTCCACAGAGACTGAGAATCTTCATAAATAAAAAGTACACAGATGCACCAATAACATAAGCTCAGCAGAAGTGATCAATATTTAACCTCTTTGCATCTTCCTAAGCAATCTCAGCTGCATAAACTTCACTTTGCATTATCTAAACTAAACTCTTGCTCTAAAACTCTTACCAAGTTGGCTTTATTTTCTGTCAAGTGCTTGAGAGTCAAGACAGTTTCCACCTGAGCATAAAGGACATGGTGTCTGAGAAACCCAGACAAGACCTAGTCATCTTGGTACAACGAGCAAGAAACGGGGACTCAGAATATGTTCCAAGTCTGACTGTTAAAGGGCAGGGGTTTGTGAAGTGAGTTTATGTATATGCTCTGGAACTGACAATTACTGCTAGTCTGAACAGTGCTATGGACTGTTCTTTGGTTCTTTAAGCAGCAGTGAGAGGTGACACTGTTTCAAATTATGGTTTGTTTGGTTTTTAAAAAAAATTTGTATCAAACACTATACACTTAATTTAAGACAAAATTATAAAAGCTTGTAATTGACTGCATGCATCATGACTTTGAAACACTAAGCAAATCTAGGTCCTTACAGGTATTTCCAATGATCAGGCAGCTTTCTCTTGATCAGTCACCATTGCATGTAACACTTCCAATGTCCATCTGATTCTCCCTGTACACTAGTATGGTCTACAGGTTGGTGGTTTTCCCCTCTAAAAACAGGACACCTTACTATGAACTCTCATTCTCTTCTGATCATCAAAATCTCCTCCTGTTCTCCTCCATTCTCACGCATCTCAACTCACATCAGCAGCAAGGACTTGCTTTGTTCAGCAAAACACCAAAACAGATTTGATTGCTCTAGGTCCCACTGATGCACTGATGCCTGTTCTTGTGCTCCTCTCTTCCACATTAACTAGGAAATTCCCTCTTGGCATCTGTCAAATGCTTTACCAAAGCCCAGGAACAGCCTTTCTGCTTCTGCGAGGCAAATACTGTCGGGGTCCAGCTTACTGTTCTATGTTTTATCTGTTACCAAAGTCAAACTAACAGGCTTTCATTTATTTGCTCAAAAGGGATTTATGGTTTAAGAAGAAGCTTTTAAGCTATAAACTAAAAATGCATTAGCTGGAAGTAAGAAGAACTAGGTTTTATCAGTCAAGCAAAAACTAGTAGCCAGCCACCATGATAAAAGACATGAAGAGACAACTACAAACCTGAACTGTATTAGATAGAGGAATTCTAATAGACTAAGGGATCTATTAATGCTCTTGGATCAAACCTCATTAAGCCTAATTTTCCTGATCCCCATCTTTTCAATATATTATCTAAAACTAACAGAACACCAACTTTCCTGGCAGAAGCTAGATCACAAAAAGACACCTGTACTCCTGGAATTTTAGAAAAAAGAAGAATCTCAGCAGTAGAAAAAACTACTTTCATTGGCAAAAAGAAAAAAAAAAGGAAAAAATACCCTTATCTTAGGCATTAAAAATTCTTTTGATTTCATCTAAATCAAGTCTCTGGGATGCAAACTTCATGCAAATTCTGTAACATGCAGTTACACACAATACAGTCACATAACTGATTGTACTGACCACCCAAACCCTAAACCAAAAGGCCAACCAGGAACCATAACCACGTCTATCTCAGATTAGAGCTGTGTGCTCAGTTATAATCTAATCAACCCATACGCCTTTTTAAAGAAATCCTACATCCTTGAAAGAAGCTGTTGGATAAATGGCACAGTTTCAGAAGCAAGGGCAAACTGGAAGCTGTACATCTGGCCACTAACTAAGGAAAGGCTACAGGCTGTGGGAAATCAGTAGAAACAAGGCTACCAGGGACACAAAGTCATGGGCAAACTTTCATTCCTTCAAATTACTATAGCTACATTGACACTGAATTGTGGGGTGCAAGTTTTTTTTTCCCTTTAGTATTGCCACATGTTTTCAAGCTCAGGAGTATGTAATAATTACTAATTTACAGGGGGGAAAATACTTCACTGTTGTTAAAAAATAAGATTAGCAAAATTCAGAAAAAATGGTTTTTATCTGTAAAATAAAAATCTTGCCTTTGAGTCTATCAGTAAATAAGAAACTGTTACCCTTGTCAGTCTCTGAACTTGCACTAACTAAGAATCCTTCCACAAGATGTTAAGAAAATCACACCATATCAATACTATATTCCAGCACAGGCACACCCCACCTTGTCTTTAGCAGTATAATCACAATCCAAACTAAACCTGTAAGCAAACTCTAAGTATTCAACAATTACAACCCTCCCCCCCAATACTGTCCTGTTGCGTTTTGCAAACTTGTAATGTTTTCGAGTACTTACGAAAGAATTCGGTCAAGTTTTGGTCCATGACGTCCCTGAGGGACAGTAGGGGGCTTGTACACCCTCATCATTCCTTACTATCTGCACAGTTCCTCTGTTCCTGGAGCTCTTGGTCTCTTTATTTATGAAGCGGTGACCATTTTGAAGTTATTTATAAAGATTAACTCATTAAATTCCCAAGTGTCGCATTAGATACCAACTCAGTGACTCATATTCCTGACAATATATTTACCACGGCTGGGAGAGGAGGTAAATTTACATGCACGAGTAGCACACACAGGCATGCCATGAACTAATCTTGTATTTTAAAATGGTCTTTGACATTAGGTAACTCTGAAGTTATTAACAAATACGTGTGTCAACTGAAGCTGGCTCATTATCAATCAGTGGAACTTATAAATGCTGCTTGGCCACCACTCTGACAAAATGAAAAGCAACCCGTAGAACAAAATATCCCTCCAGTTTTGAGGAGCAAAAATGGAAGCTGGAGTGTTTTAAAGTTTGTTATTACTCTACTTAAGTGAGCGCAAGTTAAGGAAAATTACAGCTAGCTTCAAGTACTCCCTGAGAGGGAAAGCACATGCCATGTGTAAAAGGTTTCTTAAAAGGCACTAACAAAGTTATCAATTCACCAGAAAAAATTACTTCCTTACACCTTATGTGCAATCTTGGCCTCATAAAAACCTCAGTGTTTCAGATGGCACATCTGCTCCTGGCAGCTTTAGAAACTGTATCACTGCACAGTAAGCAATACAAATATTCAAGTAAGATCTGCAGCAAAATAAACAAAACAGTATTACTACTTTCACACTTTTACCCAAAATGTAAGGCATCTAAATCCTTTCTAAAATAGAGAAAAATCTCTGAACCAAAATAATGTACTTCTGCTGGCAGTGATCTAATTTCACTCTTCAGTTCCCAATTTTCCCAAGATTCCTGAACACTGGTTATAAAAGCAAAGGAAAACATCAGATCTGTTGAAGAGCTCTCTTTATTATGCCACTCTTCACTGGTCAGTCCTTTGGCAAAATATTTCTGAAGAAAAGTTTCTATTTCTGCCCAGAAAAACCCTGAAGCTACAAGCCACATAATTTAACTTTGAAATTAGTCCTTCTTTGAGCAGAGGGTTGGACTAGACCTCCACAGGGTCCCTTTTCCAGCTTTAATTTTCATGCAAGCAGATATTTTTCTCCAGCTTGGAATAATTTAAAAAACGCTTTCCTGCACTTAACATGAGGGTCAGTTACACACTACTAAATCCAGGTACACCTAAGAAGAGGGATGTGAGAGCAGAACTCAAAGACAACTATTAACAAGCCACATTTTAAAGAAAACCCCCACCCAAAAGACACACATTCCACAAGCCATAGACTTGGCAAAGCCTTTCTCCTGATCCATCACAAACCCCATGTTCCTTCCCACGCAGTAACATTTATTCCCATTTCTTGCATTCCCTGTAGTCTTACTGCTCCCCCCAGGATTCGAGTCTGCCCACACTGCCTTTACCCTTTACTGAGATTGGAAATGTCACTTGTAGATATGTTAAAAGTAATATATACTTAAACCTTTTCTTCCCAACTATTTACTACTCTCTACATTATGGTAGTAACTCTTGTTCTTACAGTCTGAAAGCTGCAAGACAGTTACTACAGAAGAGAAATTCTAGCTTGGAGTTAACTGAACTTTATTATAACCATCTAGTTACGGGAGTAATGAGACTGAAGAAGCATTTGTGAAATGTGTTAACAAAATTATGTGTTCTTCTTAAGCTTAATGACACAACAGCAACAGTCTTTCCCCAGACAATCTGTCTAGCAGCATGAGTAAACACTCGTTCCAGTGCTCCATCCTTGTTTCAGGGAAAAACAAATCAAACCCAGGACCAGACTTCAAAGAGGACACTTCATTAAATGGAAACAAGTAGAGCACACTGATCAAAAAAGCAAAGCCATAAGAATGCCATCTGATAGGATGTCCTTCATACCAAAAATTTCAAGAGACTTTCAGAGCTCTTAATATAGGGCAGCACATTTTTTCTGAGGAGATGCCTATCTACAACGCTTCTCTCAAAAGTATTCCAGCATTATAAACTTCAGAAAATGCAGCCTTCTAAAGGAACAGACAGGAAATAAAAATACTAAAAGCCACTAATGTAGGACAGAAAAAAATATCAAAAGAAAAAAGGCTTTTTAAAAGTCTGTCAAAAGAAGAGACATAAAAGACTTTTACCGTGACAGCAAACTTACACACAAACACATCAAACAGACAGATTTGTAATGAGCTTCTTGCAATTTGTTTTTAAACAAGGTAACTTTCAGATAAAGCGATTCCTGCTCAGATTTAAGAACACACAGAAGAGACAGACAAGCATGACCAATTTTGATGTCAACCCTTTGTTCAACATATATAGCTAGTTTATCAAATTAATTATTCCCGAATCAGCAATTTGGTTCTGCTCACCTTTTCATAAACAAACTAAATGCCAAATAGCAAAACAGAAGAAACTTGAGTGCTAATTAGACCCAACATGTTTAAGTATTTTTCCAGTTACCACAAAAAGCCATTAGGTGCATATACACCATCAGTCTGGACCACCTCCCATTTATTCAAGGCTCCTGTTCCCTGTATCTGTACTGCATGTGACCTAAATTGCTCCCAGCATCCCTTCAGGAAGGGAACAGCTAATCTCCTGGGAGTATCTGGATGGTAAAATAATCCAGGATTGCACCACAGGCAGTGTGCTTGGGACAGCCCAAGGTCTTGCTGTTTTCACTTAGCCCAGGGTGACAGCACCGTCCTACAAGACTTTGCCATTTCATACACCCATAACCCAGACACTACCCTACAGCACCACCCCATATTGCTACCAAACAGAGGTGGGAATATGGCAACCACTGAGTTGGCAGAAATTAGGCACTTCATCAATAGATAATGATTATTCAAAGGAATGGAAAAAAACCCCAAATGGTCAAAATGCTATGGGTCTGAAAAATATCCTACAGGGATAGAAACTGAATGGAACAGCTTAGCTTGGAGGAAGCACCACCTGGTCAGGGGAACATGGACTAGTCGCTGAGGGCAGCACAGATATAACCAGCACTGCTCCAGCTGAAAATTAAACTGCTAAAGGCTCCATAAATTTATACACTAAAAGTAGAACATTTAGGGTTTTTGCTAAAGAATACAGTGTTAAGGCACACAAGATTTCCAATAGAATATTCTGATCTAGTACATCCACGTTCAGGACAAAAACCCTGTCATTCATGATGACTCAGTTCTCTGCTTCTAAAACTTCCTTTCTTGCTTGCTGTTTTTCTCAGTGTCAAAAACTGAACACACAACAGTCACTGGAAAATTAATTAGCCTGGTTGGAAATGACAGCAGTGAAATCTCCCAAGGCTTCCCCTCTGATCTTCAACTCTTCCCTGACAGGCCAATTCCAATTGCGTTGTTTGAATGGGTGGAGAGCACGAACAAGGGATCCAGCTACCAAGTTTTTACAGAGCTGCACTAATGGAAACTGTGCACATACAAATGCTGCCCTCATGCAGGAGAGCAAGTCTAAGTCCTTGACATTTATCTTCTCGTCATTCAAGGAGTTACCACTTCCTTGAACTGAACAGCTGTTCACTTCTAATACCATACCTTCTCTGGATTTCCATTTCTTCTTGTGATGGGCCATTTTGTACTTGAGAGGGAAGCTGTGAATTCTGTCGAGGCAATGTAGGACCTAAGAGCAAAGACAGATCATAAATTAATGGTTTGAATTTTTACCATGCAAAAAAAGCACAAAATCAAGGAAAAAGGCCAGCCATCACACAACATTGCAAGAACTGCTCACTTCTGCTTTTTAAGCCAAACAAGCTCAACAACATAATGCAGCAAATAAAAACTGCAACCTCACGCATGTACAATGTTACCTCACGCATCTGCAGAATGATTTATTTCACATGGATGGAAAGGTTTCACAGAAATGCAAAACAAACTTTATATAAGATGGAATCCAACAAAAGCTTTGAAAAGCACTCCAAGTCTGAGCTTTTCTTTAAACAAGGAACAAGTCCTCTTGGAGGAAAAGGAAAGGCTCAAAAATTAAAACACTCACCTAAATAGAACACTGGAAAAGGGGGAGAAAAAAGAAAAAGGAATGAAACAAAAGAACAGGAGAAAAACCATCAGAACTGTATCACCACATTGAGAGAAGAAAGATAAAGTATGTTTCTACAGGTCACACCAAAATTTACTCAGATTTCAGCTCATCAACCTGGATCAAAGACCTTTTTTGGCTAGGTAAGTATTGTGTCCAAAGGAGTGGGGGTATATAACAAATGTACAAACTGTGAATTCTGCTAAGCACAAGAGATGCAAAAGGGAAGGTCAGGCAAAATCATCTTCAGCCTTTACTGATGGGCAACTCTGAACCATACAACTTTCAAGTATTTATATACACATGATCTGTATTCTAGAAACAAAAAAGCTTTGCCATTTTTAATCACACATGTACTTGCAGCACAAAACTGCGTAAAAAGAAGTGAAGAATGAAGAAGTGTGGAATGGAATACAAGAGACCATGAACGCATTCTTGCATTATCCAGGAATATCCATTATCCAGTATTATCCAGGAAATTATTTAGACTATAGCTATGCTCAAGATTATGTAATTTATAAAAAAGAATTAGAATAAATTAAAATGTCATGTTTTGAAAATGTCCCAGAGCAAAGCAGTAATTTCTCACTGGTATTGCATCAAACAAGTTAGGAGTGACAGAGTTGTAATGAGATCTTCCCCATCTCAAACATCAAAATGCAAAACCTTTTCCTATCTGAACTAGTGAAAGTCACCCAAACCCATAAAAAGACCATGTGTGATACGCTGACACATCAAGGACAGGCGATTTGCTTCAGACACAGCAAACAAGTGTCCTGTTTAAAAGCCATACAAAAAGGTTCATTCCCTCAGAACGCCACAGTATCGTGTCCACTGTGGTCTCTAATCATGAAAATTATAGAAGTGTACACTATCTATATACCCTAGAACTACAAAAAGTAATGGAACTTACTTCTGGAAGATAAAAGGAGGCAGTGTACTACAGAGGTGGTGTCTTCCTTAGTTATTCTTTCAGCAAGCATTAGGCCCTTACACCTAATGACTTGATGTTGCTTGCGATGTACTATTTTTGCTTGAAGTATCTCCCCAGAGACACCCACAGGTATAAACCTTTAGTACTTCAAATGCAAAATATTTAACTGCAATGATAAATTAATAATAAACTATCATTAAGTAGAAACATCTGCCTTATGGCTCATCTGGAAAACTTTTCAGCTTTAAAACTTTGGTAAGACACACATCCTCCTCTCCTCTCCTCTCCCCTGTGTGACAGGTGGAAGGCTTTAATGCCCACTAAGCCATGACTGCAGCTCCCAGGCAGCTGGACTATTTGCTGCCTTGCACCAGGCTGCAGCCTTCCATGGACTTTTACAAGTAGACACAATCCAGCAGCAGCCTAAGGTGCTATAAACACCACCACTGCTGCTTGCCGTGTCCAACAGAACACTTGGAGTAAGTCAGGGCTCACAGCTTGAGCTGCAAACTGCAAGCAACACTTTAAGTATCAGACATGGGATGAAATTCCCATCCTGCTCCTAAGAATGAAACACGCTGACCTAAAAATTAATCATGAAGAACAAAAAAAAAAAGAAAAAGAAGTGGTCACAATGTATCCATATACCAGCCAGAACGATTTTTTACTGAAAATGCAGTAGAAATGAGAGGTTCAAGCTTCCACCCATTTAGTCTGTAAGAGTACGGTTTTTTGAAGAAGGTATTATCATGCTGCAGTAGCTGGATGCAGACCGCCACTCTCCACCACAGACTTCTACCTTAGTCCTTCTTTAGCCAACACCTCCAGAAAGCAAACACCGAGCCTCACCTGCACTGGCTCTTCCAACCCACCTAGCTATGAGAAAACCTGTTTCTTGTAGCCTCAAACTTTGTTCCAGAGTACCATCCCTCAGAAAACCACGTTACCCATCAATTCTGCAGAAGGCAACCAGCAGGCCAAGTTAGCTTTAACTCGGCCAGCCTACTCCAGCGATGGGCTTCTTTCACAGCTATGCACACAGGAGACAGAAGAAAATCACCTGCTGGCAATTAACCTGGTGGTTCCAGTACTTAGACATTTTTCCTCAAGGAAATGCAACCTGAGTATACCAGAGGCTTTCAAGAGAGAAAAGTTCAGCTACCAAGGCCTGTTTTCTTGTCCAATTTCTCTCTGCAACCACCTTGCTAAGGAACATTAGAAAGTTAAAGGTACATGCCAGGTGGAAAAGTATGTTTTATCTTAGAAGGTTTATTACAGCAAGCCAAGACTACCACCTCATTGCTAAAATACAACTGCCTGGGTAGCAGGACAGGTGGTATATTAAATAAACAGGAACTAGGTAATAAAAAGCGCTCTCAGAGGCTTTTGAACACTTAAAGGATACTTCAGAAACATCAACCCCCAAGAGAAATACTCTGATACTGCCTGGAAAAGAACTCCGATCCTCCTACAGGATCACTTAATCTTCAGAAGCCAATATAAGCCAAGTGAGAGATGAGGCTGAATGCTCTATTCATTCTGAGTTTTGAAGAAAACCCAACATCTCTCTTTTACTAAAAAAGCACAGATGGTGCACTCCGCAGCACACTCTGACAGACAGAGGATATAATTTCATACTAATTTGTTCAGCAGCCCTTCCAGTTTCAGTGCCTTCTGTTTTTCAGCATATTCTCACCTTTGCATCACCCTTCCTCTATGACAGTTCAGGCAACTGCATGGTGAGAGATGGACTGGAAATCTAACACATTAAAAATCCCAGGGGAAAAAGCCTGCATGAAGCACTTCCACCAGCCAAATCAGAGCCAGACCTGGTCCTTCATGCAGTCACACTGAAAATTATGGTGGCATCAACATCAGAACATCAACATCAGACTGCTGGGGACTGCTTGAACCAAATACAGCATCCCCAATACAGCATCACCCTTTTAAACCACAACCAGAGTCATAGTTTATCAAACTCCTTAACTTCATTTTTCAGCCCTAATTGACTGCTTACCTTGTATCCCTATTCAAAAGCCCCAAAGCAATTTTCAGTTGCACAACCCTATGAAAGCATAACTGGCAAGCTGGGGAAGGAAACGCGTGGTTTGTCCTCCCTCAATGCCTTTTGTTCCTCTGTTCCTTCAGTCTTTCAACCTCCTCTGCTTTGGAGTGTCACACCACACCCTACCCTACCCCGCTTCTTTCAGTGTCAGCTGTATTGTACATTATCAGTGTTGACACTGGCTGACATTGAAAACATCACATTCCTATAGGCCTAAAAAACCCCAAGGATCAGCTGTTCAAGACTGGCACATGACACGTGTCCTGCAAGTTACACACTGAGCTACAGTGTGTGTTCTCGTTCAGCTGGACAGGCTTTCTTGGGAGCTGGTAACATAAGGATGGATGAAATGGGGTTTGGGGGGACCAGTGGCAGCCAGATCATGTGAAATCTTCCTCAGAACCCCACATGCCCTAATTCAAGAAGGCAAAAACACACAGAAAACCTCACTCCTGCAGTTACTGGACTTCAGAGTACAGCATTAAAAGACAAACCCTAATTTTTGAATAAAGCTGGAGAACTATCACACACAAGAATTTTTGTTTGAGGTGAAGATCTCCATTTTCTCCCCAGAGAAACAGTTTATATAAACAACTCAGTAACTACGAATTTCCATTCTTTCATTTCTCAGTATGTTGGTGCCAAAACTAAGCCATGTTCCAATTATACAGTCTGATATCCAAATCAAAGTATGACTTGCCTTTCAGAAGTCTTTTCAAAGACTGAAAGTGGACAGCAAGTTTATTTATACATGTATATGATATAAACATAAGTGAACTGGCTAATTATAATCTTTAGAAAATATTTTCTTTAAGGACAGTTTGAATACTCCTACTAAGCAAAGCCCACACCCCAGGCAAGAGTTCAAAGCTACAGCCAAAAAGATGTATTTCTGTTAGGGTATATAAGAACTTATTAAAAAAAAGGTACTTTACTAAATGGTTAAAGGTTTTCTGAATGAATGGAAAGCAGGCTTTTCAGAGATCTGTGCAGGAAGCAATAAGAACAACAATTACAGTGAAATATCTCTCTTTCATGTGTCTCCAGCTCCTGCTCCCATTCAGAGCCTGTCCTGCTCTAGGCCACGACAGAACCAAGTCTGGGGAGATTTGCTAACCAGCCTTCAGCAGAACCAAAACCACGTCACTCCCTGAACCCCGGACGTGTGTTATGGATTTATATGCAAGACTATGATGGCCAAAAACTAGGGCATTAACAGGTACCAAAATGTTCTCCAGTACTTCTATTTGGGTCAATCACCTTCCAGCCAAGACTTCCCTTTCCTTCAAACACCTACTTCCTCACTCAGTTACCTCTCTGTAAGCACCTTCAGCTGAGTTAATTCACTCATCACTCTCAACTTGAAAGTAAAAGCTTTCCACTTCCCTCCACAAGCTCTTTTAACTTGATCGAGGCAATAAAAGGCAACAAGAATAACAAAAATATGCATTAAAATACACTTGAATTTAAGTAGAGGGAAGCCTCCTATCGGTGCCAGCAGAACCTCCTATCAGTGCCAGCAGTGCCTTGGAAACCAGGCACTGATAACCTGGGAGCCAGGCTTGGCTCAGCACCAGTGTGCTGGGGGACCTCAGCAGCTTCCAGTTTCCCTCTGCCATCCTTTCATGCTTGGGGACACAAAAGCTTCACCAGCAGCGAATTTACAGTTGCTTAATGAAACTACAGTATCACCAACTTCAAGGAGCAAGTACTGAAGTTAAATACATCAACACCATCTACTGTGGGATATTTATTACTCTCCACTCCTCCCCCCCACCCCCTTCCCCAGCTGTGTCAAAATTTGTTTAAATAGCAGTGTTATAGGTGATGGCTGTCGCTACTGGTGTACAATACTACAGAAATAAGCCTAACAAAGCTGTATTTCACAACTATCTTCAAGACTTTCCTGAAAACACCCTGCTCCCAAAAGGCAGATTTAATCCATGTAAAATTTCTACTAAAAATATTTTTAAAGAAAACACTATAAACCCTCAACAGTAAAATATGCTGACATTCCTCTATGTTTAATAAACAAAACTTTATCCATAAATTAATGTACTTCTATTTATATCTGCCATGCAGTTTAGACTAGCTACCAAATTTTAATTACATTCTTCAGGTTGTTCACCTAAAATGTAATGCTCTCACATGATACACCACTAATTCTGAAGAACCACAGAAATCAGAAACACAATATGGGCAACACTTAAAAGTCTGTCTAACTCTGAAAACTTAGCAACCCTCCCTTCACTTCCAAACACCACAACCAACACTGATGACACCTTCAATAGGTAAAACTTCCTGTAGGTCAACATTTTGGCATAAAAGTCAGGATTAGCTAATCAGTATTAGCTATTATAAACACGTAGTAATGACCTAAAAAAAATTACTTAATCAATCCCACATTTAAAAGGAAGGGAAAAATCTTGCTAGCAAGACCAGAGATATTATCCAACTTCTGACAACACAGGTAATAATAACACCATCATGTTACTCCTGTTCTGACAGGGACTGCTGACAGCCTGTTCCAGAGGTTTGCTAAGAGTACAGGTATAGCATAATTACTTCACTGCTGTAGAATTTTCCTTCTCCCAAAACAAGTTTTAGCCTGACATGGACCAAAACAGGACAAAGAAAAGCATCTGAGATTCCCCCCCTCCCCAAGCTCCACATATACTTTTCTCATTTCAGTCTTCTGTAGTCTCTCTATATATTCCAATTAGGCAACCCCAATTTTTGTTTCAGTTTGCATTTCCCAAAGATACTGAATTATTCAATCCATGATTTGAGTGCATTCCCCTACCAGCAAGGATTTAATTACCTATCTCTGCTGGAAGAGAAAGGGCTGCAAATCAATATACAACTGTGAATAAAGATTTGTTTATTTAATAACTGGACAACCTAATTTCCAGAGTTACTAATTGAAGAGAAATTCAAAAAACTCAAACCACAGGGGCTTTTTCCCCTCCAAAAAGGTCAGATGAACAAAATAATGAGACCTTGGAAACAAAAAAGCCTCTGTTACTTTTTCTTCCTCCCCATTTTCCTATGAATTAAACTGTGATCTAAGGCAATACTAGAACAGATTTCACTGAAGCCACTCCTGACCTTGCCTTTATATCCAGAACATTCCAAAATCTTTTCAAGAATCAATATATAACTGCTACAGATTAGTACAAAAAGCATCACAAATCTTACATACATGTAATTCTATTAGAAAGAATTAAAATAGACTTATTTACTGTTGTGACATCCTTCCTTCAGTTCTTTCGCCGCTTTCATCTTCTGCAACAAACAACTCCGAGGACCTCCTCAGATGCAAATTGCACATCTATAAACCTCACACTTAAGTTTCTTATTCTCTTAGCAAGGCTTTCCTGAGATTGAAGACATGCCACACAAAGCAACACCAATTCCAGCTGAAGTAGAAGGTGCTTTTTGCAGTAAAACTGAGTATGATACTCCTTTGTTCCTCCCAACACAAGCTTCCCTTACGTGACCTTATTCCTTCAAAGAAATAATCCATTGTCTCACACATCAGAGAATTCTCAGCCGTCTGATTTCCCTTCATTGAAGCTTTTCTCTCATTCCAGAGCCACTTTGATTGCAACAATGAGCCCTACTTAATGCAGATATGAAAATTTTCTTTGTAATGCAATGCAAAACCCTTGCAGAGAGCCGTCATCTCCAGACAAGACCAATTACTGAGTATCTGAACACATTGCACACAGTCCTAGAGCCAGAAATCCTCTTCATCTGACCTCTTAAACTTGATGACACGCACTTGTCATTTGATGAAAGTGTCATTTTTGACCACATCTAACAATTATTAAATGTAATGAGTAGTAAGTCTTTCAAAATTTTCCCAAGTGAGTGCCAGAAAGAAACCTTGGTTCACTTTTAATGCATTTCTGAAACAGTATGGGGCAGGAATCTGCAGTATTTAATTCTTTAAAATTCCAGGAGAAATGTAGTCCTATGTTGTCCTTCTCTTCTGGATTTGCAGGTTGCCTACAATCTGCCCAACTAGCCAGCAGGAAAACAGGGTCTGGTTAAATAGCTGCTAGCTAATGCAATCATTCAAACCAGCATGGAGCTAAAACACTTTGACATTTACCTAAATAAACTGAGTTCAAGCATATGAGAAGTCAGGATGTGTTAGGATTTGATCAGTCTTGTAAATCAAGGGGAGGAAAAAAACCTAGACCTGAAGAGTGTTTCCAACGGTTTCACTGATAAGGCAGCCATCGCTTCGAGTACTTTGAGACAAACCTGCACTGGTTTTTTTTAGCAGAAAGCTCCCACTTGCAGTAAAGACTTTACCCTCAACTTCAGAGATTTTCACTCTGCATTCTGAACTCATCAGAAGGACAAAAAGCCCGTCCCTGCGAGCTCAGCGGTGCCTCGACTCTGGCAGATCCACTAGAGGGAGATCCTAAATTAAACAACCTCCAATTTTGCCAGCAGCCAGCAGAACAGCTGAGGATGCCAACTGCAAGCAAAAGATCAATGACATTTTTCAAATATATGCAAGAGAAGGAGACCATAATTTAATTTTATTTTAAAAAGAGAGAGAGCCATACCCAACAGCTGACTTGCAAACCAAGAGGATGTACACAATTTAATCTTTAATATCCCTCAGAAGTCGTTTAGATTTCTGTGAACCCTTGCATAAAATTTAAAATTCATCTACAGCTTTATGAATTTCTGAATAGTATGCTCAGCTAACATTAAAACTGCTTTCCTTTTATGAATAAAATACAACATAAAATAAGCAAGCTAATAAAAGAACCTTGCCAAAATGAGAAAGCACAGCAGAAAATAAGGATACTGCAAGAATCTAACTTTAACTGTATGTAATTCTAGAATAAAAGGGAAGCTGTCTATGTAGGATTTCTTTATTTTATTTGAGTTGGAGGTTCTATATGCCATTTTGGATGCACTAGGAAACACAGCAATTTATTTAAACTATTAGAGACAAGTTGTCATCTTCAAGTACAGATTTTTGAAACAGTATCATCCGAATACCAACTAGGACTGCATGTGTTAGAAATTTTTAAAAGCCTAGCAGATACATTGAAAGAAACAAAACTATCCATATATAATGCAGTGATCATCACATATCAGCATATGTTTATTTTGTAACACATACCCTCCCATCACCTTTTCAAAAAGAGTAATTTGTTTATAGAAAGGGAGCCAGTTGCAATCCATTTCTTAAAATAAAGAGCTAATATTAGAGCCTCAGAGCCAGTGACCTGTCTAAGTAAATATTCATCTATTTCAGAGATGCTGTGGGGGGGAAACCCTAACACTAAGGATCCATTTCTAGCTGCACTTTTAGGAAATTACATCAACTATAGAACAATAAAATTCATTGAACTTTGAGCAAGGAGCCAAATTAGTTTGTTTCTAAGCTGCAAGCCACTTAGCAACCTATCTCCATTATTAAAGCAGTGTGTTTAGAAAGATACTTGATCTTTTTACTTCTTACTCTGATACAGGTCAGAAAAATGAAGCAATATCTAGATCATACACTGACAAACCTCCCAGCTGATAAAACTCAGGAACACTTGTTGACAGTACTCTAACACAGAAACATTAAGAACATTTATCTTTAAACACTGTCTGGAAGTGATATGGGGCTGAGAGAGCAATTCTGTGTGCCTTATTAGGAATTTTTTTTTAAAAGCAGCAGTGCAAAACTGCTCATCTGCTGAAACAACGCTGATAATGTTAAGCTTTGGTTTTATTTCATCTTGACGGAAGCTAGAGCACCTATTTGTCTGTGACAAAGGTAAGTGACAGCTAATCTTAAACCACCACAGCCCTTGGCTGGCAAGAGCCAGGGCAGAACAATTATCTCCTGTGCTCACCATTAGCTTGTGATGCAGCTAATTAATGCATTTTGACTTGTGCCTGCTGCTACCAAATCACATCACATCACAGCAAGGAGAAACGAGGCGCCTATCTTGTAATTCAGCAAACCTAAAGGTTATACCCAGTCACTTTCAAATGTAGTTACACAGCTTAATTAATGTCCATCTCAAAATTGTTGAGAACAAACCAGAAGACAACAGCACTGTAGTCAGCAACCAGGCTGTGACACTACAGTCGTGAAACTCTTTTAGTTTTATCCAAGTCTTTACAAACTGAAGTGGCATCTCAATTCAATAAAATTTCTACTACTGAACAATATAACAAGGTAGCAGCCCACAAATACTTTGCGTAAAGCAGCAAGAGAACGAGTCATTAGACAAATTACAATGTACAAAATGAAAAAAAGACACACTGTCTAACTAAAAAATGAGCAATGCCATGCCTGCCTATGCCATTTCAGCCTCTCTAGCAGCTCAGGTTTAGTGCTATGAGGAGTTAAACCGAATTATGAAGATATGTATATGCATATATACACACTGAAACATGTAACAAATTCTTCAAGTGCAGTTAATGGGAAAAAACCCCCTCAAACCTGGTGTAATTACCATCAATCAGGCCTTTTCACCATGGGAGGACAAACCAACACTTCACATGTTCCCAAATGCTGGTTGGGAGACAGGTGATGACAGTCAGAATGCATGAGAAGTTTACAACTGAGTAACCTTTAGGGAAAGCAGAACTGAGGGATTTAGAAGAGAAAACACCCAAGTGAGAGGTAGGAGACCAGGAATCACAACTGGGTTATTCTAGCAGGCAAAAAGAAACCTTTTAACTCTAGCTACCATTTCTATTTTGGCCTCCTGTGTTGCGTAACAGTGTAAGCACTGCAGAATGTATCATCCATGGTCTAGACAGCTTAATTTCAAAACGTAAAGTCTTGAAACAACTGCCGGAATAAAAACCAACTTGATAAAACCACCTTTTTTTGCTGCAGTTGAGACAGCCCTAGTATAGTTACCTACCGCCTCTCTTCTACACAAGAGAAGGAAAACTGGCACACAAGTGCTATCTCTTGTTACACGGGCAATCTTTAAAGTTTAATGAGGACAAAAGAATTCTATTTGGTTACAAGAACACAAAAGACTCTTAGTCCTTTAGAAGAAAAACTCCCTCTGTGTGTGTCAGTGTTATACTGATCAATTTGCTGTAGAGCCTACCTAGAATATGTTACAGATACCAGCTGAAGACTGAAAGCCAGGAATTTTTCCACCAGTGTTTTAAAGCCTATGCCACCCTGGTCTTCAAACAAATGAAATGATAGACCTGGTGTCTAAATTGTACGTGCTCATCTGAATGTTAACCCTGGATTCAAGGTCTCTGAGCTAGAAAACTCTGTATGGTAAGAACTGCCAGAGAAGACTACCCGAATTCCAAAGTTTGGAGGAAAAAACCTTCACATTTTTACAATAAACCAGTAATCAATGAGCAGCAAAAATACCCAGCACACAATAAGGAGCTGGATGTCTCTAGAAATCCTGAAAACTATCCTCATTACAAGGTACCTGCTTCTTGGGCAGGTCTTTTTGTTTTGCTTCCTTTAAAAACAAAAAGGCAAAGCCAGCAGTTTCTATATCTAATGTAGAAACATGAAAACTGATTTACTTGCTAGGAGCTGCATTTACAGGGATGTCAGTCGAGTTGAGAATCACAGTTAAGAAGCAGTAATTAGTTAGACAAAACACCCAAATAATTACAACACCTAGAGGCTTAATCGTGATTAGAAACAAGACTTACTGACTTTTACGCATAAACATTTGAATTTTTCTGCATTTGAACAATCTTAGGGGAAAAAAATAGCCAAGAGACTCTTACCAGCTTCTTGTGAATTTAATACTTCTAAGGCATGCATCATGGCACTTGCGAAGACATTGGCATCTTCTTTGCTGCCAAAATTCAGACCATACACCTGCCTAGCATCACGCCACTGGTGGAAGGTCTGTGTAGCCTGATTGTACTTCAGCCCTTTTGGAATGGCACAATTTATTACCACCTATAATCATTAAAAAAAAAAAAATTACTTATGTTTAAAATTGCTGTTCCATCAGAAGTTTCAGCTTTGTGCTGATTTTATTCCTCAGCCACACAGACTCATAATGTGTAAAACACAATGCTGAAAGCACAACCATTTCAATTTTAATTCCAATGCTGTCTGTAATCAGTGATGGGAATACACAAGGGGACTAATGAGATATTTTGTATCAACTTTTGTCGCTTAAGTGTTCTCACTTCAAAAGATGCAGCGATGTTTCGTAACAGCAATGCAGTAACATCAACAGCTCTGACTTCCAGCAGCAGACTACTCGATGTGAATATGCATCTGAAATTCAGAAACTCGTTTTCCCATGGATTTCAGAGTATTTGTTAGGTTTCTTTTTTAACCAAGTTACCACCTCCTCCCTGTGGCTGCTGCACCCCTTGGCCTGCAGGGCTTTCAGCAGTTCACTGGATTTGTACCATGGATCACAGGGTATCATTCTGCAAGATTGTTATGGCTCACACAAAAGATGATAAATTCGAGCTATTAGGGCAACCATTTACTACAAGCCATCCACTAAGAGGATCCCATTGCACTTGGATAACTATATCCTCTCACCTTTTTCTGCTGAATAATGGGAGAAAAAACCCTACATTTGCTCTCAGATGAATGCACAGAGACCATTTATTACTTGGATTAAGTGTTTAATAACAAATCACATAGGAGATTATCAGTCTAGGCTTCAGGTGTGTGATAAATGAGCAAGAACAGACCAAAAGAATTCTATGAAATGCTGGGAGGGAGGGAAACAAATGTAAGAAGCTTTCTTCAAACAAAAGATTAGGTTTTTAACCCCATCTCAAGTATCACATGGCAGAGCACATTTCCAGAGTGCTAATTTGCCATTTAATCATGATCCAGTAACTTCATCAAGGAAATTAAGACATAATCCCTGTTACTCCCTTCTCACTCTCTTAAAGTGGTAGATGATCAGCATTACCAAATATCAGAAGGGTTTTTTGAACAAAATGATCTGGGGAAATGAGACATCATGCAACCAAAATTTCCACGAGATAGGAAGAGCTAAAAGAACTGTTGGTGTCTACACAGACTGCAGCTCACAGCGTAGAGTAGGGGAGAAAAGCTTTTAGGTTGCCACTTTGCCTTAAAAAGAACCAGATGACTTCTGTGTACACCACTAGCCTTTATAAATAGATATCTGTAGGAAGGAATGGCAAAAGGACTATTGCCTTGGGGGTATGCAAAGTGCTTAGTTCACAGGGAAAAAGCAGTAAAACAGTTTTGCTACTTCACTTAAAAAAATCGGATTTATTTTTTACTGGACCCGTAATTTCGCTGAAGACTTATTTCTGAACATTCCAAATTTTCAAAGATTTCCTCACCTGATGATCCTGAATCTTCCTGCCCACTACTCTGAACGTGTTGTTGCCTGTGTGATGATATATATGAACTCTGCTGAATCCAGTTGATCCACCAGCTGGTACCCATTTCTTATTGGCATCATCGTAGACCATTACAGCAGCTCGTGCTTGGCAGATACTCTGTTCACTGTTAATATACAAAGTGGAGGAGAATATAAAATTACTTACGGCAAAGCATCATCCTTCTGGTTAACTTCTTTTATTTAACTCGACATGTTAAAGCAATGCTCCTTGCAACTTGCTGAAACCTCCAGCTTTCTGAATATAAAACCACTAGCACTTTGACATTCTGCTTAGATGTGTTCATTCCGAAAAGCTGTGGTCCAGACAGACAGGCCTAACAAGTAATAAACGAGATCAAGAAGGTATTCACTTTTTATTTTTGCATTTTTTCCCCTTGCAGGTTTTTTTCCCTTCATTTCTCCTTACCACCAGTCAAGAATTTTAACTAAATGCCACGACCATATACAAAGCTTTCTGCAAAGACCAAAGAGCAAAGAACCTGGAGTTGCACTAGTATCATACAATCTATGCTTCCCAGTGGAAATTACTTCTACAAGAGATGAGAACTGGGAGGCCCTTGCACCTTTTAACACAGAGAGAAGAAAAACCCACACAGGATAAAGTCCAGCACGAAATTTTCACCAGCTCGTAAATGAAATGCATTTTGGTTTTGACACATTTTACAACAATTGACACCCAGATGTAACATTTTCTCCCTGAGAAAAAGTTCTAGTGATTACCAAAAAGCACAATTTCACCGGGAGACTGCTATCAGTAGCTAATCCTGCTTATGCCAGTCATCTGGAAGCTGAGGTACAGCCTGAAGTTAAAAAGGAGCTTATCATGAATGTTATCATATAAGAAACACATGAAACCAAAACATACCAGAAACAGACTATTTATTAGGAGAGGAAAGGGTGATACCATGCAGGTTTGTGTTTGCGGGAAATGTCCAGATGCAGACAGGAAATAAAAATAGAAAGGAATGATTTCTTATCAGTAAGCCAGATTTTCTGACCATACCACTCCAGCACATCCAACATTATAGAAAGCACATGATGCCTGGCTTGCAAGGAATGTGGCCTGCCATTTGGAAAACTGAGAAGGCTGAAGAGACATGCATTCTTCACAGGAAAGCAAAGGAGTATTTCTTCATCTTTTATGAAAAAAGGAAAGGATGCCTCCCCCACCCATCTGCCTTGGGGTTTTTTGTGGTTTTTATTGGTTGGTTGGTTTGGGAAGGGGGGGTGCGTGTGTGCGTGTGTTTGTTGGGGTTTTTTTCCAAACACCATGCTGAATTTCCCAGTATCTTATTTACATCTCCCAACACAAGAAAATTCTGAAGTGCATCCAGCTGTTCTGCTAACTTTCAATACGGACATTTTTGAGAAAACAGAATCAATTTCTATTACACTTTCCATGGCACTCTAACAATTAGAAAAGTGCTCAACACTGGGATACTTTTCAAGGCTCACGGAGAGGAGAAAATACTGAGTTCATGTCTCTCAGGCACATGACAGATTCATGATCAAATGAGGAAACAGGTTCTTAATTTTAAAAATGCACGTGTCCTAATCCCCTCACCTATTCAACAACTAGATCAGAATGGGATTACAACCCCTAATTAGACCACTCTTTTTCTAGCTCAATTAAGGGATATTAAAATCATAATATACATAACAAAAGTGCTTCTTTTCTAAGCAGTGAAAATTTTTCTAACAGTGAAATACGGTTCCCTCACTGGAGAAGAGAGCAGTGCAAGAACCTACTAGATTTCTTTATTTTTAGATGTTTTGGCACACATCCTAAAGTTCAAACCTAGACACATTCCGTTCACAAAGTACATGACAAACAGTAGTGGTTTTTCTAAAACGTCTGACAGTAAACTCGTAAAACTCCTGAANTAGTTTACAGTTTAAGACTGGAAGGACCACATCTGATCCGGGAAGAGAGATTAAATGCAAAGAAAATAACTTTTTCTTTGGTACAACCTTTAGGCATTTCACAGTCCCATTAAATACATGCCACAGTGAAATACGGTTCCCTCACTGGAGAAGAGAGCAGTGCAAGAACCTACTAGATTTCTTTATTTTTAGATGTTTTGGCACACATCCTAAAGTTCAAACCTAGACACATTCCGTTCACAAAGTACATGACAAACAGTAGTGGTTTTTCTAAAACGTCTGACAGTAAACTCGTAAAACTCCTGAACCCATAATAAATTTTTTGCTATATTTCAATTTGGATCAATCACAGGCAGGATAAACCATAGGTGACAGGACCTAGATACTGATTTGGAAGCAGAGCCATGTGGTTCGCAGAGTCCTTGCCAAAAAATAACTTCTATTCAGTCATGTGCACGACAGATTTTAAAAAAAAGATTCTATTAAAAATTGAGACTATGATTCTAAGCTAATATGTTCCAATTACAACAAAGGTAGAACCAGAGAGTGACTGAGTAATGGTACAGTGGCCAGAACACTTAATTAATAGGAGAGACCATCGCATTTCAGGTGCCCTCATTCAGCCTAAGTTTATAAAACTTTTTACATTATTTTATTTAGCATACCAAAAAAATAAAGAAAAAAAAGAAAAGAAAAACCTATTCATTTTAGAACTGTTTGGTATTCAAGTGGCACACTTCACAAGTGCAAATAAGATGACCTTGAGCTGAATTTCTAGCTTTTCTTTAACAACTGCTAAACTATTTTTAGTTCCACTTCTCAGGCTATGTCTTATAACTGGAAGTATTAAGTCTAGATCTCAAGTACTTCATGCTCCATTTAAAATAAAACAATTTTCATAACAGGGAATTTTTCTCATCCATATAAAAATATGAGATGATTCACAAACTTTTAAAAATGACAAATACAAACGATTTCCAGCTGACCTTTTCAATCACTACACAATAAACCTACCGCCTTCATTTCATACAAATCTTGTAACTAAAATTTCAGTGTTCCAGGTGTGTAATTTTCATATCCAGGTATCAATTTGAGGGTGACATACTCCCCTACTGCCAACAGTTCCCACCACCATCACTTTGTTTATCATACTGGAAGAGTAAGATGGAAAAATGAAACTACCCCTATCAGAAAGAAATTAAACCATCACACGATGCCTGCCTTTTTTCAGGGTTCAACAATGGCACTTTAGTAGGTGCAGGGGAGATTTATGCATTTACTCTCTCTTAGTAGTAAGTTCTCTAAAATGATTACATTTCTTTTTGAAGAAAAGCAAGGAGGCATGAGCTTTAGTGAAAAGAATCTTTAGTTCTGCTCTTCAACTGCCATTTGATAGTTTATCACATTAATATGGTTTACTGTACATTATAATTAGACACCAGAAAGTATTTAAGTATCAAAAACCTCCTAAAAATAAAATGCATACCAGAACTCCATTAACTTCAGAGGGTTACACCAAATCAAAAATCCACACCATTAGCTCATGACTATCTTTGACAGGTCCAATGAAAAATAAGATTTAGGTTTTTTCCAAAGAGCCACCTTTTTCTAGGAAAATTCCGACTTTAGCACACAGTTACTAGAACCTGAACCAGTCTCTTGCACTCTACAAGTATATATGAACTTAAACTTCAGGGCAAGGGAACAAGAGCCACGTGAGCCAGAATGGCATCATTTATCGGATTTCTTGCTCTTCACACTTATGACACTTCCCTGCTGTACTTCTATCAGGAAACAGGTCTTCACCCATCTCAGTATTTATACATGAGCTCTTCACAGCCCCCAGGGTTTGCTGTAACACGTGTGCCCCTTACACGACCTATGCTAGGATGGCTTCCTTCATTCAGTGCACGAGAGACACTTCGGTCTGATCACAAAAGCAGATTTTTTTACAGACAGATTACTTCACACTGGAGGCAAATGAACAAATTGTCTGCAGTCATGTTGCAAGAGAAAAGAAAAAGGGTCTTCATCTCTTTGCCATGTCACTAGGCCTTCAAAAGCATCCTACTGGGTTTACTTGCCTATCTACAAATTTTCCTCTTCCTGGTGTGGTGTAATGGTTCCAGAAACCATTAGACTTGGATTAGCCTGCACCTTTTCAATATGTGAGCTGATTAGGGGATGTGGGAGATTGAGCATCTCCAGCTTCACACGCTACTGCCAAAACGCACAGCTGCTCCAAGAACTGACTGCTAAATTATTAGGGCAGCGGGTTGGGGAACTACAGTGAAATATTAACTAAGAAAAACCGAGAAATTGTATGCTCTCAAGTAAACTTGCTAAACTAAGTATAAGAAATTATTTGCAGAAAACAGAAAATTAATATGAGGGAACATTCACGCAAAAAAGTGCTTACCAAACCTTAGGAGACAAAGTGTACAAGCTCTCTTCCCAAAATGTAAAGCTTGACAAATAGCTGGATAAATATATGTTAGGAGGAGTTATTCTCCAGACAAAGATGTAGGGCCCTGATTGTTAAAGCCAGCCATTATTCTGGGTAAGTCCACCTACAGCAATACCATATAAAGCCAAAGACAGGGTGGCTGGTTTTTATTTGGGGTGGAAGAGTGGGGGGAGGTCTGGCACTCAAAAGGCTCACACAAAAAACCACAGTAGTAATGAATCATAAGTATAAGATTATTCTTATGGGAGAATATACTTTCCTCCTCCAGTGATGAGATCATACAAAAAGCTCAAAAACCATAGCAAACTGAACCCTAGCAGACATCATTCTTTCGCCCAGATGGAATGTGTTCATTCTTTCACATCCCAAGTTCTTAGGCTCAATGCACAGTGACACCAATCCAGTCTGCTGACCTAAGCCTTATTTTTTTTTCCCTCTCCACAAGAAGTGGATGCTTGGTTTTACTCTCTCAAGAACTAAGAAGGATAAACATACTTCAAGGATCAAACTCATACAAAAACCAGCACAATCGCAGCCACAGAAAAGATCATTTAAATATACTAACAAAAGCAAGTAAAAGATGTGATTGCTCTGATTCTCAACCTTTAGTATTTTTGTTAGTAATGTAACAATGAGGGTTTTGAAAAACTATATCCCATTACCACTGCTTCTGGTGATTCAGGTTTGGGGTTTTTTTTCCTGCTATGTTCTCAATTTACAGAGACATAACAACATGTTCTTAAAATGTGCAGTCTTTGCGGGGCAGAAGGAATGGAAAGAGACACTGATTCATCAAACGCCTGTTTAGGATTTTCAAACCATGTGGCACAAAGCTAGAAAGAAACTAAACATTTCCAATCCTAACATCTTAAAAATACACATTTTTGAAAAGCAGCTAAATGCTGGTCCAGATATAAAGGTCTGTATCTTAGTGGTGGTGTTTTGCAAGGTAATTTTCCCCTGCTTGTTCCTGAACCCCAACAGGCACATCACAGTGAAAATGTGTGTTCTCTGTTATTGCTATTAGAAAATTATAACCAATCACCTAAAACCAAAACAAAATCCCACATATACTGTACCACTACTTTCTATTAACTAAAACAGACACTGCAGCAAAGTTGCCATGTATTCTAAGTTGCTCATCTGGCTTAACAGTTAAACTACTTTTTAGCATCTTGAAGTTAACACAGGAATGTTTCCTATGCCCTCAAATATGCTCCAGACTGAACTCAATTACATAGCTCAATATTTATTTTTGGGAGTAGGGGAAGGGCCCTGGATTTGTTGACAGGGGTGATGTGACTGAGGAGAGGGGAAGAACTTTGAGTTACTTTTGGTTTTAACTCATAATCAGCTGCTTTAATTTTATTCATTTCTTGAACTTCAGCACTTCAGCCAGAAGGACATCTCAGAGGAGGCTGAGTGTAACAATTACCACCTCCTCCTGCCAACAGGACATCCACACCATCAACAGGACATCATGGAAAAATATAAACCATTAGGGCTCTGCAGAGGTTAACACAGCAGTTCAATAAGTTAAGTTTCTCCAACTCATCCTCAGCTGAGAAGTAAGAATCTCAACTTTGCCTGCATTACTAAAAGCCAGCTGAACACGCTGCTGGCAGGGGAACATCACATGCTTGGTACAGCAGAAGGAACTAAGCTGTGCTACTTGCACCCAGCTTCAACTGATGCAGCTTGCCCACTCCAACACTTCAGCCAGTACAGAATTCACTTGCTATTTAGGTTTTAAGATAAGACTCAGGACCAGCTGATTCATCTGACCTGTTTCCATGTGGGTTCTTCTTCAGACACTACAACTCCCCACAGGACAAGAGTCCTTGCTGATTCCTCCCAGCAGATCCAACTCAAACAACAGTGGCTGTTAAAACGGGAGGTGAATGCGGAGGGAGAGATCCCAGATTGCTTCACTAACAGCTCTCCTGTACTTGCCTGTGCCTGGAAAACTTTTGATTGATAACTGAGAGATTCATTCATCTCTCCCACTTTTCCGTCTCTGATAACTGAGAGATTCATTCATCTCTCCCACTTTTTCTCCTCATGAATTACTCAGAATACAGATTAGCTGCAACATCAGAAACCAGCAGAAAATCCTGCATGGGAAAGTCCCAACTAGAAATAAAACTAGTACTGTTGAGAAGCAGGGGAAACTGAAGCAGTGGGATTAACAGTTGGCAAAGGAAAGGTGCTTTGCTTTTGGCACAGGATTCTGCAACACTCCAGAGTTTTAGCTGGTACACAGTTTGCTGAGGACAAACTTTCTTTGCCCAATGAGCACCTTCCCCTGAAAGAAAATTGCTTTTCATCTTGTGCATAAAAGCATTTAACATTAATTTAGGAGAAGTCTGCTCTTGGAGTCAGAAAATTCTCATAAATTTCTCTTGTTGCTATAAATCTGTTCCTTGATGATTTTGCATTTTTAGCTTGTTCCACAGCAGCAGGTGAATATCAAACAGCTGAAAGAAATCATTGCAGGACATTCAGGCAGAAAGAGAAATATTATTTAGAACAGCAGGTTGATGTCAAATGAAAGCCTGCTTTTCATACAGAATTCACAATTTCACACCCAAAGAAATTTTCTCTACCCAAACGTTTCACATGCCATATTTCATGCAATGGACAAAGTAATTTTGGGTTGGCAATTCAGTATTGTCTCTAGGTTTGTCATATGCTGATTCACATGAAAATTCACCTACTCTCTCAAAGGAAATCAGAGAGATAAGAGAATCTTATAATAAGAGAATATGACAAGTCAAACCAATGAACATTGACACTACAAAGACAAACCTTATAAAACCTGAAAGCATTAACAGGAATTAAGAAAAGCAGACTGAAAATATGGATTTTGAGTAGCATGAAACTAGTTGTATTAACAATGGCTAACTGTATATATTTTAATATGCAATAATATAATATAGTATTAATAAAATATATTATACATGTGACTAACTTAAATTCATAAATACTCTGTAAAGTCCAACTTTCATAACAAACCAAAGATGATATTAAGATACTTCACTTCTCAACTCTCAATTTAAATAGACTGTGTAATTACCCAAAACCAAATACCAGTTTTTTAAGAGAAACAGAAACTAAAACCCTTTACTACACAAAGGTAGGGGTATTTTTAAGCAATTACTTCAGCAGACAGAAGGAACAACCATTTGTTCCTGTTAAAAGTATAGAATTCTGAATTTTCATCATCCATAGTACACACTCCATTCTATGAAACCAGAGATGCTCAAAACTATTATCCAAAAGCACCAAGATCAAACTCAAGACTTCACATTCATGACTTAATTTTCCACAGGTTACCTGCTAACCTTGATACGTATTTGTACAAATACTTGTTTGCATTATTGTACTACCCAGATATTTATCTATTTTTGTGTCTGTTAAGAGAAACAATTTTCCATGGCTTGCATTGCAGGTTCAACGCTTTCCTTACAACAAATTTGGATCTACAGAATGCTATACATGTCCAGAAAGCAGGCACAGCCTTGGTACAGACAATACTTTGGATGCTTAAAATGAAACATGAGGTTTTTACCTCTCGGTGAAGAATTTACTTTGAAGCATCGGTTTGTCCAAAATTTACTGTCAAAAAAAAATTACTAGATTTATTTAAAATTCCAAGCTTGAGACAGAGAAGAATGTGGATGTGCTCGAATTTTATACACTGATTTGGTCTTTGCCTTGTATGCAAACTTAGTGATAACTTCATGGAAATATTTTATCAGAAGCCTTCATTATTTTACCTTGGAGGTAAGATTTTCAATGAAACAACCTGCAAGAGACAAGAGCAACACTTTCCCACTTTCTTTCACTATTTTCTAGGTCGTTTCATCCCATAGAAAATCATAAAGATTTTTTTTTTCAATAAATGTTTCCAACAGATGTTTTGGAAAAAAATCAGAACTATACAGAGGCCAACGATTTCATTATAACACATTTACACTGACAGGGGAGATTTTTCTAGCCATTATTTTTATACTGGTAAAATCAAGTCCTACATTTAGACTCCACAGAGCCATGAAATAAGATAATTCAGTTTATGCTTGCTCCATGCACTCATCCATATTCTTTTTTTCTTTTATCCTCTTACACAGGGGTGTTCTCTTAGACATGGCATCTTTGGTAATTTATCCTGATTTTTTCCTGAAAATATTACATTGTTATAATCAAATCCATTTTTCCACTGATTCTTCAAACATATTTCTTCAGGGCATTTACTACTTTGCTTACCCTAAAAGGCTGTGCAGAATCTATGCAGTAATTGAAATAGATTCTGTTTCCTCAAAGCAGATTCAATACAGTGGCCTCACAAGCCAAAGGTTTTGCCACAGTAAAGGCTAATTCTGTCTGCGTAGTGATTTTACTCAACAGTAAAACAGGAGCAGAAGATTCCTAGCACGATCTTTCACCTTTCTCAAGACAGATTTTTATCAAAAATCAATTCCTTGGTTTGTCTCTCTGTTGTCAAAGCTAATGGTAAAAAAGCTCTGTAAAAACCCAATCTGTAAGCACCAGGGTACCCTGTAATTGAACAAAGCCATCAACCATAAAATCAGTATCTTTACCAAATAGGAACAGTCATGACAGATTGAAAAGTTCAAATCTTTTAACCTGAACGTCGTAAAAGGCCAGGGCCAAAAGCTAGCCAGACACATTACTTCCTTCCTACGAATAGCCTATTTCTTGAGGGCTTGTTGCTTTCTTTGCTATGATTCCATGAATCTGAGCCCAGCATACCACGGAAAGCCTTTTCAAGTAGGCATGAAAAACAACATCTTCAGCAACTAGACTGACAGCTGATGACTTCCTGTGAAAAACCACTCAACATACATAAATTTCCTATGTTCTATACGTATTTTAACAAAAAGTGACCTTCTTATGTTATGTCCTAAGCTTTTGACACGTGGTACAAATCACAGCTTTCAGAGCCCAGATTCCCCGGGCCATCCGAACATGCTGCAACAGAATCCGTCACTACATTACCACCACCACAGATCATGTAACTCATTTTACTTTCAGATAACCAATGCCCAGCTCCTCTTGGAACAGCAAGAGAGCAAGTGTTTTTACATTACCTATTTAATACAAGGGCAGCCTCTGACGTAGAGAGCTGTGTAAAGGGAACGTGGCTAATCTTCAAGTGACATTCTAGCCCCAGTGTTAACATATGAATATGCAATTCATACAAGAAAGATTCATTACAAGAAGGAATTGTCTTTCTAAAGCTAAATTTCACCTAAAAACCCCCCAACAACCCAACACCCTCTTTGTTAATTTAACACTTGGTTTTAAACATCAGGTTGACATTCACATGAATGAAAACTAGGCCAGGTTGGATGGGGCTCTGAGCAATCTGGTCTAGCGGAAAGTGTCCCTGCCCATGGCACAGGGGTTGGAACTGGGTGATCTTTAAGGCCCCTTCCAACCCAAGCCTTCTGTGGTTTTATGGATTAATCATGAAAACAGAGCAGCAAAGTACAAGAAAAGGCTACATGTAATTGCCTTGGTCTCAGAAGCAAGTTTTGTTCTCAGACTTTTCAGGTCTGCTGGAGCATCGCATTAGAGGGAAATAAAGTTTAATGAACTGGATACAGAGAGTCCATTGAACTGAACAGCAGGCAGCCAGCACAGGTGAAGGTACCATGGTGACACTGTGTGGCCCCTCTAACAGCTTTACAGGGTGATCAAGACAAGCTCCTGACAGCCTGAAGAAGACAAATGTCACGACCATCCTCCAGCAGAACAAGAACCACGGTTTGGGGAGCCAGAGGCTCAGAGGGTTGTAGGGAGCAGTTTGACACCTACTGGTGAGCTACGACTGGTGCATTTCTTAGGGGGGTCAATACCAGCTACGAGGCTGCTCAGTGCACTTGCTGATGACCGGGAAAATGGGAGGTAATGCAACTTCAGCAAGTCTGTGGATGCGTTTCTGTAAGTTGGGATAGACTGGTATGCTGGGCAGTAGAGCTACTGTTCAGAGGTTTCTCAGCAGGCTGGAGACATCAGGTAATAGAAGCCTCAAGAAATGTGGAGGCAAGGGCTAAAACTTGCACCTAGGACAAAATAACCTCAACGATGTAGAAAGTGATTCATCCCCCTCTATTCAGACTGCATCTGGCACATTGTGCCCAGTTTTGGGCTCCCCAGTGGAAGGAAAGACTTGGACAAATTGGAGCAAATCAAAGAGCAAACCATTAATGGGGCTAGAGGAAAAGGTGCACCAGGAGTGGCTTCACAGCCGTGCTTGTTCAACCCCCAGCTAGGAACATAATGGCCACTCTTAACCACTCAGCAGGGAATTACAGGGAATAAGAGTCACAATCTTCTCAGAAGTGCACTACAGAAAGGTGAGAGATAATCAAAAATTGCAGAAAAGGAGCTTCTAACCAGGCAAGGAAAAGTTGCACCAAGAAATAAGTGAAACATTGTCAAAAGCTGCCCAGAGGAGCTGTGGAATCTCTGTTCTTGGGGACTTCCAAATTCATCTGGACGAGGCTTTAAGCAACCCAACCAAGGTGACGGGAGCAGATAAACCCCACCTTGACTAAGATAGTGTATGGCTCTAGAAGAAATAAAATTCTTTGAGAACACCCCTCTGAACTGCAGATATGTAAGTACCTTATTTATGACAACTTCTGCCTTAGCACCTCATTTTATTGGAATGCTATTCCCAAAAATAACAACATGCATTTCACACTTGAAGTTTCAAGCAGATTCTCCTTCTGTAGCCTTTAAATGAAGATCTTAAACACTGCTGGTAGTTCAAATATTTAAAGCCTAAAAGCAAGAGGTTTAAATAAACCACATAGTATTTATATCACTCGTGTACTACCAAATAAATGTCTGAATATTTAATAATAAGCAATAAGCCTTATTTTTTCATACCCTCCTCCCAACAAAACACGCAATATTGATTCATGAATTTCTGACATCTCTTAACAAGTCTGTACAACAAAATACTTCAAATATAAACACAGCTCTTGACAATTGTGTCCTTATTTCCAAGGGCACCAGGATAAGGCAAAGTCCCGGGCCTTATTCAAGCACCTCTAAACAAATGAATTCTTAAGCAACCCAAGACCTGCCGTGGTGTAGTAAGCAAACACTGATGTGTAAAAATTACCCCAGTTACAACTGCTTCCTTGTACAGGAAAAGCTAATGAGCATTCTCATATTGTGCATTCAGTAGAGACATTTATGACAATGTGTAAAACAAAGGAATACTAAATTTCCACTTAAATGCCTCTCTACAGCAGAGCTCTACTCTCCTCTTTGAGCACAGGTTTCCACATAGAAATTTCACAAATCAAGGAGAAGTTATCAGCATCAAGTTGACACAATCTGGAAGCATTCTGCTTTCACTTCAATTATGGGTTATTTACATTTGCCATTGAATGCAGTCAAAGTTATCACCTACACTGAAATATGAATTCAATTTTCATGCCAAACTACTGCATTTACTCACTGAAACAGCACATTTTTCTTGCACTCTTCTCTTCTTTGATCCAAATTACTTTTTGGCAAGGCTAAGTCAGTCGTATTTTGAATAACTCTGATTTCTTTCCCACATCATTTTATCTCTCAATACCACTTTTTAAAACTACTATTTCTTCACTCCACCTATACCCTACATATTAGTAATATCCTTCCTGAAGTGGCTACTCACACAGCTACTTCAGCAGCTCTTCTTCCAAGTCTGACTGCAAGTCAGTCAGGATTTCAACCTCTAACTTGAAGAAATTCCTGATTCCAACTCATATACTACCCTCCAAATTCCTCACTTCTCCCAGCAATTCTTACTAATATACTTCCCTCAAGGTACTAAGGCTTGTCATTAAAATCTAGTCCCTTAGGTATAATCTCAATTGCATACACTCTTCTATCAAATGCATCTTGAATTAACCTATAATTATTCCAAGCTGTGATCAGTTTTTCCCCCGAATATCCTTCATACAGTGCTATTTAACAACTAACAGTAAAAAATCTTGCATTTCCCAAAGTCTGAAGCTTGACTTCATCAGTTAATGACTTCAATAATAACAAAGTGGTAAAGGTCATATGATCTAAAAATGCTACCACTATTTATATATTTCTTTATAAGTGAAATCCTTTTTCTGGAGCTAGCAAAGGGATTCAGAAGCACCTGTCCTGTCATGTGTGTGCTACTGTAATTCTAACAGAAGGGACAGGTTACTTGTACACTAATGAGGCTACAAGAAAAAGGCTTCAAGTGCTCTCCTCTTCCTCTCCAGACTAGCGGGAAAAGAACAGCACAAGGAGAAATACAAAAAAATCAATGCTAGAATTCATTGCAAAAGTATTTTCAGACTCAGTGACCCACTTTTAACTTTGAACACCAATAGACGACTGCAGTAACTAATTCAATCTAGTTAATAATTAACATTAACATTTGTGCATTCATTACATCTAACGTTCTGTCCTAGAAAATTGGATGATCTAGATGCACCATGAAACACTGAGTGGAAGCTGTTTGATTTTCCCACAATGTCAGCTATTTCAAGCATCTCTTGCAATAAAAATTAAGCAGCTAGAGTGCAGTGGCAGTAAGCGCACAGCCCTTGAACAGAAGTGTATCAACGCAGATGTGTGCTTGAAACACTTGTTTGGAGGGGTTTTACCCATGCAGAGCAGCCAGCACAAATGGACATTTGCATTGTCATCTCAATGAGTAAAAACTAAAACTCTTTCCCAACATATCTCGCCTCTCTGAAATAGGCCTACCATCAAAATTCTACCAAAATGGTGAAAAGAAGAAATAGCAGTCTCACTCCTGAGCAGACAACACCCACACGGAAGAAAAGAATTAACTATTATGCAAGGTCATAAAAGTTACTATATTGATCAACATCTTTATCATGAATTACACACTGGTTTTTCCCCTAGAGAGCAGCTCTTCTAGTATTTCAAACTTCTTGGCAAAGTAATTATTGCTTAAGACTGCAATGCTTTGTTTCCCCATTTTAGGATGCTTTGCTTGTTAGCTTCTCAAATGTTGTCACTGAGATCTGCCTTCACACCAGAAAAACAGTTACCAAGTTAAACAGTGAGAAACTGTGTTTGCCTTGCCTTCCAGGTCCCAATTCCTAAGCGATTCAGCTGTCTCTCCAGTTGTTCTCTTTGCTTTGCAAATGCTCATGTTCAGAAACAAAACTTCCATTTTAAGACTCGAAAGGCAACTCTCTTTCACGTTTACTTTAATCTTAAATGTGCGTCCCAGCTGAAAACAGGACAATTTGTTTATCAGTTAAACAGTAAGATCTGCAGTAACAGGGACACATCCATGTTCTGTTCCATTTAAATACCACCTACCTCTACACCAAAGTTTTAGAACAAATTGCATCACATCTACTGGTGATAGCAAAAGGAGATTCTATTTCCTAAGAGTCCTCCCATTCTAATCTTTCCCAGACATGACAAATCACACTTTCAAGTCTATCTGCATGAACAAATACAAATAATTATTCAACAAATCCAAAACTCTGCATGTGAATTTGTATCTGTACTTGGGCACAAGACTTGACTCCAGAACAGCCAAAATCTGATTAAAGCATCACTCAGAAGAAAAAAGTCTACAGATTTTTGTATTTTCATATGTTATATTGTACACATAATGCATTATATTAAAAAACTCCACTGTGTAAGTCCTTTATACCCAACGGTATTACCAGGTCGGGAAGTCCCTTAGAGTTCTAATAAAAATATTTTTTTCCTTTAGGGCAAGGACAACTGTAGTTCCTGGCTTCCTTTACTAGAAAAACAGGAAAATAAAGTTTTCAAAATAGCAATTAGTTCCAAAAAACCCCTTATCTAGCAAGAGTGCATTTATTACATTGCTATCAAAACTGGAAGGTATGTTTGGGCACTTTCTTCTAATATTAGTTAGAATTGGATGTCAGCTATTCTATTTCCTTCTTTTCAAGGAGCATAACTCACTACACCTTATCTCACACTGAGGGCGCAGTATTTAAACTGAAAATACTACTACTTTGTGCTTAATTTTACTGCTTATCTTTTCTTCCCCAAGTTTATTCAGTGAATCATTACATATAAGGAAGTAATTCTCATCAAACTGAAATTAGAAATCCAATCTAGAAAGCAGGAATACAAACAGCACAAACAGAACAGCAGCTCTAGCCAGTTAAGGCTTTTATTCTGTGGTTTTAAGTATTAAAAATACATCAAAGGAATAAAAAGGTAGAGGCCAATACGAACCACCATACTTTCCAAATGAAAAAAGGATGTGCAAACTCCAGCACGGAAAAGAGTATTTAAAAGTAAAGTTTTTATATTCATCGATTATTTGCACTAATAAATTATTTAGGGGAATAACTATAACGCAAAGGTGAGCTGAAGAACAATTCTGCTCACACTAGAAAATTAAGACTCCTTATCAGCATATCCATTGTTTAGGTTTGTGCTAGCTGCAAGTGCCAGAAAGCTTTATCTGAACAGGGATTTTCACTAGTTCAGCTAATCCAGCAGTAATTATCGGAAAACGCTATTTTAACGCATAAAGGCAGCACAATCCAGCTGGCATCCCAGGGGCCTCTCTCATTGTACAAGATGGTTGTTGCCGGGCTCCAAATGGAACGTGGCTTTCATCGCTCTAGAGCAACGCTCCAACCATTGTGTTATATCTTCCCTCTCCAGCTCCAGCTTCGTTTTAGAAAGCACCTTTTCCAGGCAATCTTGCCTTATTTTAACCTGCATTTTATGTCCCTCACAGTCATTTCGGCGCTAAGGTATCTTAAGCTTCATGTCAAAGGACATTTGATTGCTATTTACAGCCCTTACTAGTAGGCTGGGTTTTTCCAGTGTCACAACACCCTTTTAACAGCTACACTTGGAGGTTCAATCTTTAAAACACAAAGGGAGTTGTTCTGCACCTTCCCTCTTATCAGAAGCTTTGGGAATTTTGCTTTCTAACCAGGGCCTTCAGGTCTGCTTGCAAACAAGGAGTTTTGAGGCAGTTTAGGTGGGGGTTTTTTTGTTTGTTTGTTTGTTTTGGGTTTTTCTGGCATGTTGATGGGCGTTTTTTTTGGTTTTGAATTCAAGAATACTTCCGTGCCTGTAGCACACACATCAGTCTGGTAACACCAGCTACACACTTAACAAGATTTAGTTGTTACCTGCCTCACAAAAGCCCTCTTTTAGGCAAGTGATACACAAGACAAGGGGATTAACACCATACAGCCTTTTCAGACTAGCTACACATTCATATTCTGGAATATATTATGTGATCAGCTGCTAACCTCAGGTAAGCAAACAGACCGCACTACCAACCCGAAACAGGTATTTTGCAGGGAGACAGAGAGAAAAGAGTAATTTTATTAGCAGCTTTATACCATATGTGCTCATATGCTAAAACCACAGTTCAGTTAGCTGGTCCCTGATATAGTCTAATCCAGTGTCCATTTCTGCATATCCAGTTGTCCAAATACGTTTCTTAAAAAGCAGGTGATGAAATGTAACGATAAAATTTGGTTAACGTAATGTGACACAAAGTCAACAGAACTTAATTTACACATCTCCGTGCATAAAACGAACAGGTAATGTTCCAGAAAACACTAACAACCTTATTACAGACTGGAGAAAACTATATACTTCCAACTTTTTTCTCTTGTGCCCTTTTACCTCCTCTACATCAGCACATTAGTTGCGGGGGTTGTTTTGTTTATAGAGTTTATTTTTAAAAGCAAAAAGGTAAACTGCTTGTTCTCCCTCCTCCCATGTACAAAGAACGGCATTCACTGCCTCTATGAAGTATCTGAGGGCTGTGAGTCATTTGTTTTGGAAAAAAGCTCCCAAAGGCTATCAAGCAAGACTGTTGAGATAAAGCCTTTCAAGACTTACATCAGGGTTTCCCAGACACTACGTGTACCAGTAAGTGCAGACTAATCATATTTTGTCAGACTGCACACTACTTCTGAATCCATCTACCAGCATGCCAGCGAGGATAATGTAACCATAAACTATTAGAAGCACATGCTTCTCCACGTAAGAGTTCTTCTGCTTCTGCATCCTCATGCAAGAAGCGCTTCAGAAGTGCTTCGGGGCTTTTTACAAAACCGAGACAAATGGACTCAGAGAAAGCAGAACCAAGCAGGGGGGGAGGCACTCGAGGTTCCGATTGCCAGCAATGAGTGAACAAAGCAGAAAGCTGCAGAAAGGCTGTTCTGGGCCGAAGGAGAAAAGAAGCCCCAGCAAACTGGTTAGCTACCCCACCAGCACAATGCTCTGAATTAGCCAAAGTTCTGGTTTGGTTTAGAAACTTTTATTCCAGGCATCTAAGGCTGCCAGCAACCTAGGCAGTCTAATCAAATCCAGGCCTTGTTAAAAGCAGTAGTTTGGATGTCAGTAGCTGTTTTCCTTATGGTGCTGGGTCAGACCTACAGCAGCATTTGCACTCAAAGCAGGACAGAGGTTATTTAAATCCAGCTATGGCAACACATCTCCCTTCACCAGCTGGGACATCAGGCAGTGTTTTTTAACAGCTAATATCTGCTAAATTAAGTGGACACACACAGATGTCCACAGGAGCAAGACTTCTGAAAAAAATAACCCAAAACCAACACAAAAGCACAGGCATTTTGAAGAAAATATTCAAATGAAAAAATACAATAACAAGCACCAGCATGCAGTCTTACCTCTTCCTGCTTAACAATAGTCAGAAAAGTAGCCAACATATTATAAGGGAGCATTCAAAGCAAATTGAAAAGTCTGGGAACGAACCAAATACTATTCAGTTCCTCACAAAACACAGCATACAGTGGGACCCACCACGAGCACCTGTGCTCCCTTCACCTCAACAGCTAAAGAAACAATTGGAAAAGCCTTCGAAGGGGTGCAGCAGCACCCTGAGCCACCTAAAGCTACTGTTGCATCAGGTAAAGACACTCAGTTTTCAGAACAGCCTCATGAAAAAACATGCATGTCTTTTACTCAGCAGTGGAAGGCCATAGGGAATACCTTTATACAGATTTTTTAAAAAAGAACTGTACAAAATACACACATATAAAACTATTTATTCACCTCCATTAAGTAAGCAGCATTCACACTGCAGGATCTAGTGATATTAATAATGGCTTGGCCAAAACAATCCAAATAGTATCGTTACTGCCAAGAGCAGGGACTTCCTGCTGAGAGGCAAATCTACCTCCAAGTATGAAAACCACGCTCATAAAAACTAAGATTCCCAGTTACCTGTGGAAGGTAAGATTTACCACTTTATAACCTTTTCTGTGACAAATCCACTGATGAGTAGCTTGTCGTGGAAGAGTGTACGTGGGGAAAAAAAGAAGCTGTATCTACTAGTGGTTATTTGGGAACTGCTTGTAATAATCTGGCTTAGGTAACATGGGCACCAGTAAGACTATAGGCAAAGTACCACCTTCCTACCAGGAAGGACAAAAGATCACACAGAAGTGACAGGCACCATCTTTCATCATTACCCAACTTATTTAGGGCAGGGGGGAAGCAGTGCATGATGAGTATATGGTACTGACATCTATCCACACAACATAAAATCTAAAGCATTAGGAAAATTAACTTGCATTAGCTTTCTACAAACATGAGCACAAAGCAGCACACTTTGGACTATACACACAAATTGGGAAAACACTTGGCAAAGCAGAAGTGCATCAAAAACAGCCACAGGAGTTACAAGGTTACAAAAGAAAAGAGCAAGACCTACAACACAGAGGAGAAAAAACTGGTGATGTACTAACAACATCCTCCAGAAACAAGAATAACAGGAAAATTCCCCTAACAGCAGTGGCAGTGAAATACTAGAACAGACTATGTAGAAATATTGTGAAATCTCATGGAAGATTCTGAAAAAGTTATTCATGTCAAGGTAAGTTTCTTGGATTCCTTATTCTCAAGTTGCTATGTTTGCAGCATCCCTGTGCACAGGCAGCCCTTGACTTCACAGCCAGCAGAGCACACTTGCAGGCAGAAGGTGCCAGCACCCCTTTCCGACACCGCTGCGGGGAGGGACAGACCCCCATCACACAAAACCCCCCAGGCAGTGATGCCATTCCTCCCCCACAGCAGCCCTGGATCCCAGGTATCCATCACAGGTGAACCCTGTCACAGGAGAGACCAGCACTGGCTCTGTGCCGAACAAGGTCAAGATCCAGCAGCAGAGTTACAAAATGCACTGCAGCACTCAGGTGTTGGTTTTATCGCTGGCAGAGCAGCAGGAGGCTGTCTCAGAAGGTACAGAGTAAGAATCAATCAGCCAAATGAATCTGGCTCAGATGTTCCCAGGCCATGGCTCCTCTCCCATGTCTGAGAAACACCCAAGGAGCATGCATAACTTTATTAGGACCTGAAGCTACAGCTCAACTAATTTGCAATTACGGCACCAGCTGGCGGCCCAAAGCACCATGCTGTGTCATTTGAGCCTCTCAATATCTGTGGCAGTAAAAAAACCCGATGCCCAGAGTATCCCAACTTCCTTTAACATTTGAGAGACAAAGTTATATGTAGGGAATCAGCTGAGCAAGGATCTAAACTCTCACTTATGATAGTTTAGGAAATGAGAAGTCTTCCCTGGATTCAGAACATCTCATCCACGTAAGTGAGACACAGCTCAGCAGTGTTCTTACTGGTTTTTTTCACACTTCCCCAAGTGATTTGTATTTTGACTTAACTGCCCAGGATAAACAGTCCCTCAAACGCAGCAGCGTCTAGAAACGATCCTGGTAAATTATGAGCAGGCATCTGATTAATTCAGAGTCCCAAGATAACAGATTACAGAACAAGCTCTTCATGGTTAGAGCAGAATGTTCTGCCTCCTTACACGTGCAACTTCCACAAGATACACAACGACTTTCAGGCTGCTGACAAAGGAACAAACAACCCCTTCCCACCAAAAAAAGAGGGCAGTACTTGCATAATAATGATTCTAACTCAGTGTTTCCCATACACTGGCAGAGACACTAAATTGTCTGTTTTCAAGCTCAAAAAAGCAGCATTTGTCCTAAATATTTCAGACAAGGTATAAGAGACAAATACTCCAAGTTTCAAGTATTACACATGGCAGCACATGCAGAGAGAACTTTTTGGGCAGGGGGGAAGAAACAAAACAGAAGTTCTTCCTTTGCCATCACAGGAGGCATTTACTATTCTGAGAACCAGAAACCCGGTCCTCATAAATGATAAGAGACTGTGAAAAGTAAGGCTGAATAATCAACATCAAGTGTTATCTGTTTTTATCATTTCTGGAACCCATTAGCCTTTAGCAATAACTTTCCTTAAAATGAAACAAAATGAAACCAATGAATCCCTAAATGAAACCAAATTAATCCCTGAACAGTCTAGAAACAGACTCCTAGTTGCAGTTCCCAATAATTTTTAATAAAGTAAAATCATAATTTTGTTTTTAGTATTATTCTATTTAAGTTTCAGTGGTTTCAATTATTTAAGTGCCTGGTGAAACTCATTCCACTGTGGTTACTCAAATGGTATTTGTTCCAGCTGATATGAATATGCAAATTTTTTGGTCAAATGGCCTGGATCCTTATCTGCTTCTTTAAAAAATTCTGGATTACAGATGGTTTTAAGAAAGTCCTGAGCATGTACAGCTTCTCTTCACATATTGTGCCCTGTCAACTTTGCTATCTGGAGCATCTCCCTTACGAGGAAAGACTGAGGGATCTGGACCTGTTCAGCCTCGAGAAGAGACAACAGAGAGGGGACCTCATCAGTGTCTGTCATTATCTGCCAGGAAGGGTCAGAGGATGGAGCCAGGCTCTGCTCAGTGATGCCAATCAATAGGACAGGAGGGAACGGGCAGAAACTGATGCACAGGAAGTTGCACCTGAATACAAGGAAAAACTTTTCCAGTGCAGTGACTGAGCACTGGAAGAGGTTGCCCAGAGAGGTTGTGAAGTCTCCCTCACTGGGGACATACAAGAACCATCTGGACACAATCCTGTGCCATGTGTGCTCTGGGATGACCCTGCCTGAGCAGGGAGGCTGGACCAGATGATCCACTGTGGTCCCTTCAAACCTGAGCCATGCTGTGAAAACATTCTGTTGCACCCAAGCTGCTGTAGAAACCCAGGGATGTCAGGCACCACAAACATCTGCAAGTGCCTGGTAATTCCAGCTATGGCAGTTTGTGTCTGTCCACCACCTCCAGACATGCATTAGCTTCTCAGATGCTGCAGTCCAAATTTAAGCCTAATTTAACTTAGGTTATCAACCACTTCAGATGCTTATCCTCCAGCTGCTACTACTTCTGCCAGAGCATTAAGTGACAACAAATGCCCGAGCCGTCAATCTTACCAATGTCCCTGAGAAACCTGGTATCATCTGTCCTGTGTAATTCTAGTGTCTGGATAAATTCTAGCACCTTGGGACAACTCTGATAATTAGATTCAAACAACTGACCACTGAAGGCTGAACAACTATCAAATCACTCTTCCTGAAAAGAGAATCTTGGGCCTGTGGTATTTGATGTTGGTTCTGAAATCAGCTTTTCCTCTCCAGAGGTCCAGCCCCTGTGAGTGGTCTTTCATGCCAGGTACATAAATATGTATAAAGGATGAAGAGGAGATATTGAACCATCCCTTCTGCTTTTTGTAACAGAATGGTCTGAATCTNTTTAAAAAAAAATGGTTAAATCTGTGTGAAAAAAAAAAAAAAAAAAAACAACCTGAGAGGAAAATTGTATGGGAAAGTTTGCATGGATTTCTCTGTGCTAGAATTAGGTCAGTGCTATCCATGCTCCCCTTCCATATACAAAGTGACATTTTTAGAAATACTGGCTAATGGAAGCTTAGAGTTAAAACTTGCACATATCAGCGAATTTATATGTTCGAAAGTTTCGACTTCATCATATATGGAGAAGCTATATTTTTAACAAACTGAATTAAAAAAAAACCTGCCAGACGGTACACAAGGTCTGTTTGCAGAATGACTGCACAAATTCCTGCTCTGTGCATGCCATTTGACTCAAAGTGCAATCCCAAAGACAACAGGTCCCTGTTTTTCACATACCAATTGTTGGCTTGAATCAGTGAATTCATTGTCTCCGAGTCTGCATGACCATAGCTGTAACATAATTTAAATAAAGTTCTCGTTCCCCAAACTTTTAAAAGTACCTCAAATACCTTCTGGTATCATAACATCACTTATTATTCTAAAGCAGTCTCCTGACTCAAAAACTATGTAACTTTGGGAAGAAACAGAAACCACCCTACAAAAGCCCCACATGCTTGATTCTGAGGCTGTTTAAAAGAGCTTTCCATCAAGTCCTACAGCTTAGAGACTCGCACTCTGTTTCTGAAGATTCTTTAGGACCAGAAGCCAAAGCACTGACTTCTCCCCCATTTCAGGTGGTGCCTGCTGAAACAGTGGCTTATTGCAGAACCTGCTGGGGCCTCTCCTGGCAGCCAGGTAAGCCCCAGGGTGTGGCACAGCACCCAGGACAAAAAGCTCCCTCCAGATCCTTCTCCAGTTGATAACAAGCCCACTGGATGCTTACAAAGGAGAACTGCAATACACCAGCCCTTCCTCTGAAGAGAGAGCCATAACATTAAATTAATACATCCTGTAGTACTGGTACTGTATTCTAGGTTTAGTTTACTTGATGCAGCCTAGATTTAACTCACACAAAATCTCTGTGCTTACATTTAACTAACAATCCCATCCCATCATGTCGACCTTCATTGGAAAAATCTTTCTTTTTGCTTAACACTTTTTGTTCCGTTTCTTTGCTGTAGAATCCCAAGAGCCGAAAATGCTGTTCTTCGCAAAATTTATGCTGCAACGACAGCCAGACTCATGTCTACCCTTCATCAATATTCAATTTTGGGTACTCCAGTGATAAAACTTAAACCAAGCAATTCAGTTATAATACCAAGTGCCTGTAGACAGCATTTCATTATCAATTTCCTGTCACTACAGACTGAGCAGGAATCCAAATTTATTGCAGTAGTTTTAGATTTTAATCTAGGTTATGGTATTACCCACCTATAAAAGCAATTAGCAGAAAAAATACTCATTTATTAAAAGACCCCAAACAAACACTGAACACCTTTTCAGTCAGAGTTTCATCTCCCAGGACAAAAAAACCCCAAAAACATGTGAAAATAAGTTACGTTTAAAACACCTAAATGCACACTGATTTTTGCAGCTAGCCATCAGCGACAACACTGCAGAGAAACAAAACAGTTAAATACAAAGTTGGGCCCCTTAAGTGGATCAGAGAGGTAATGAATTAAGTTCACAATTGCTTTTAAAGGAAACACAAGGCAGAGGTTTTCTGTGTTAAAAGAGTTATCCACCTTAAAATGGGAGTTTTGTGTAAGTTATTTGTAAAGGCATCTCACTGTGGTCAGCAAATATCCTCACTAGGTGTTACCCCTATGTAATTCTAACACAGAAGACAAATAAGGCCTTTCCTGCATCATTCACTGTCCTGTTTTACAATCCAAAATAACCTAATTTGGCCGAAATTTAAATTACATAACCTCCGCTCCTTTCAAAGGGAGCTTTACAACCATAAATAAAGACAGCTTTTGGTCCTGACATGGAAACATAATTGAATTTTGAATTAACTAGAACACAACCACATTTTCTTGTACACAGCTACATTCTCCCTTTACAGCCAGCATCTGTCAAGCAAAAAAATAAGAATTCTGCTGTAACTAACTGTACCTTCTGGGTGTACTCTACCGGTGAACTTCTTGAAACAGCATTTCAGATTCCCCAGAACAAAACAGGAACTCATCCGTTTCTTGCCTGTACTTAAACATTAGACTCTTCAAAATCCAAAGCCCACAAAATTTCCACCTTTCATCACTGAAGAATTACTGCTACTCCTGCTCATGACAACCAAGGACATAAGAGAAATCAAGCCCAAAACCTTCATTAGTGTCAGAATAAGACTTAAAACATCCAGAAATGCTATGAGAAAATTCCTAGAGTAATCCTAACATTCACGATACACAGACTACGCCAATCCACAAATATAAGCAGCAAGAATGCAATGGCCAGCATACAACCTAAAGAGGAGTAAATCAAAGCGTTTCACTTGACTTTGAGCATATTATAGATGCTGGGGTTTTTTCAGTCAGTATATCTCTTGCACTAAAAACTCAAGTGTCAAGTAAAACACCGCTATCAAAGTCACAGTATATAGAGTGCTGCCACCATAACTATCTTCTGAGGTCACCATGCTTTAGTTTTACAACTCTCATATCAAGGAGATAAAGGGAAGGCAGCAGGTTAAAGAGCCAACTGATACTACTACACCATAAAAATCTATTGACTTTTCTCCTGCCATACAAGGGCTCTGTGAATTTAAAGTTTAAGGACTAAATACTCACATTCCTGCATTACAGGTTCTAAGCTTGCAAATTTAATATTCCGCTGTGTCATAGGATTCCTATTCAGTTTTCTGTGTTTTGTTCTAAACACAGCTACCTAGGGATAACTAAAGAAAGGGGAAGGGAAAAGAAAAGAAAAGCACGCAAAACTGACCTGTAATCTGAGTAATGAGCCAGGTGCAGCAGCAGAACAGTGACCTGACGCAAGAGCTGCAAGGAATAGCTGCAGGAAAGCCCTGTTCTTGCACAGTGTAAATCACACACAGGAGCTGTGCAAGTTTTGAGCTCTTCCCTCCAGCCACAAAAATTACGCAACGTGCACTGCTTCTGTGCTAGACACACAAAGAACACTTTTATAGAAACGGTGCCATAAAAATATTACAGACTGCCAGAGCAATCACCAAAGTAACCCGTCAAAAAATTGTCAAAATGTTTAGAAAGATCTTCCCTTACTAGTGCAGACCTTTATTTGCTAAAAGGAATAAACTGGAAGGTGCTGTTTGGATACTCTGAACTCCTTCACCTGCATATCCACTTAATCAACACTGAGGAAAATTAACAATGCCCTTTTGGTCCTAGGGTAGCACAAGCAACATGATTGCTACTCCTTTGCATTATACCTGCAAAGAAATATATTCACTGTACTGTACTGCATACCATAAACCAGGCTGCTTAACAGAAGCAGAACTCACAACAATGGGGCAAAGAGAAGCAGTTGCAAATCGGAATTTTTGATTTGATTTCACGTAAATAAATCCCTACCACCCTAAAGGTTAAAAAGTTACATACAAAGATAGCGAATTTCTGGACTTTGTTTCTACAGGAAGTCATGGAGGGAGATAAGATCAGCAAGCTACAAAGGAATTAAGAGGAATTCATGGGTAACAGGTTCTTTAAAAAAAATAATAAAAGGAAGCTATAGTCATGTTCCAAAACACCTCAAAACAGACAATGGATTCTAGGGTGCTGGCAGAGGGAGAGGAAAAGAGATCCCTAAGGGGCTACTGGCAATTTCTTCCAAGCAGCTTCTCCTATTGCTGCTCTCCAGGACAGTGTATGGGACTACGCTGACCAGTGGTCTGCCCCAGCAGGGCACTTCTCCCATTTTAGTGCTACTCTAATATTAAAATCTCTGTAGTTCACACAAGACCTAACTCTTTCCACAGGCAGGGAATTTTAGAACCCTGATATCTGTCTTGTTTAAATTACACATCCTGTTTTCTTTGTTTTGTTATCAAGGCAGTTAAATCTAAGATAGGAAGCAAAGACTTTTAGATAAAAAGTAATTTTCTATTGTTTTAAGTAGTCAGAAGGAAGTTCCAGTTTAAATAAACAGCCACTCTGCCCAGGGATCACCACTGGGGAAATGCTGGCAAGCTTTCTTTTTTAATCGGACATTAATTTTAGATGTAGCAGCTTTCAAACCTATTTGCATTATTTCATAAGTTATCTACCACTACACTACTTTTGATATATTTTTATCTAAAATTTCATAACAAACCAATCAACCTAAATCCAGTCCCTACAAGCCCTGTTCTCTGGTTATCAGGTAACACCAGAAAAGCATTGCTCCACGCCCCTCTAAGAGCAGGCTATCAGATGTAAGGAATTTAGAAAGCACAACGCAGAGTAAGACTGAATTTGAGACAACTGACAGATCTGTGCGCTCTGTGATGAAACTGTGAGGAGTTCAACAGCCAAAGTCTATGCTGAAGAGAAAATAAAGAAGAAAAGATGATGATTTCTTCTGCAACAAAGAAGCACATGTATGAGTTCTAGGGAGGCTGGTGTGTTTACAGGCTAGATGTGACAATGTTGCCCTCATTACTATCACACACACAGCGTTTAATCTCTGTGGTAAGGAATTATCCAGGAAAAGCGCTTAGACTTCCAAGAGACACTAAACCCAACAGGAAAGCTGAACACAGTGAACTTTACAGGCTTGCAGAGAGACACTGCCTGCAGTCCTCTGAAGAATTTTAAAGCAACCCCAACCACGTACGTTAGGATCTTCCACACCTCAGCTCCCCCACGGCTACTAAAAGGATGGGAAGTTTGCCAGTCCTATCACCCTTAACTACTCAAGACCGATACAGCAGTGTCTGGCCAGACCTGCTGCAATGTCAAAAGAGAAAAACAACTCCTGCTCTCGCTTCAGCTGGAGAGCTAACAATAGATGCAGTGCATTCCACGGATCAAATAGAGCTGCAAATAATCCCAGCATTTTTTGCCGTGGTCACACGGAGTACACAGGCTGTCACTGAAGTTCTCCCCAAACTGGGGAAATCCTGAGGGAAGTCTTGGGGCTTCTGTAGTCTGCAGCCACTTTTTAAAATGGCTTTTTTACACTATTATCACTGAAGATGAGCAAATAGATTCTAGAGTGGTTTGAGCTGACCAAGCTTTGCCTAAACTGTAGAGCAAGACATTCGAAAGCTAGGAAACAAAAATTCTCATTTTTAGACAAAAACCTGTTTTGCAAACAAGGCATATAAAATATTTTTTAAACGAGAACTAAATTTAGGATTGATACTTCAGTTGCAGTTTGTCCACTTAATCCCAGTCACAGAGAAAAAAACTAAAGATCTCCAGAGGAATAAAATGTTTATTAAATGGTTTTAAACGGCATTAGAATAATCGCTCTATTAACTTCAGAATTTTTAATAAAAGAATGGCAAAAAAGAAGATAACCATTTCAGACAAAAATTCTGCTTCTGATTTCTACAAAACTTACAATGAAGTACAATTTAGCAAGTGCTAGACATCACTCATCAGCATTTAGTGAAGCTTAGACAAAGCGCTGATCAGATAAGCTTCATAACAACATTTATTTTGACCAAGCATAATTAAATTCCAAAACCTTGAGCTGAGTTATTGGTAAAACACAGAAAACGAGGAGGATGGCTATATGCATTACACAAGCTTGTAAAAAACCACTACCAATCAAGTCCTCTTCACCCTAGTACAGTTTTTGGTAGCAGCTCCACAACTGCTGGGCTATGAACCCAAGCTATAAAGATGGCCTTGTGGATGTTCTCCTGATCATCCCACCAACAGGTTATCTGTAACCCTACAGTAATCACCTGGAAAGCATCCCTGGCAGGAAGCTGACACAAAGACACTCACTGCCAAATGAACATTTGTTTCGTTGAGAACACCACTGAGAGAGGTTTAAAATGCAAGTATCTGTTTCAGGTTTTCACTTGTGCCTTTGCTGGCCCCACGGGTAAAGATGTGCAAAAGGCAGCGCTCGTTTTTGAAAGGCACGCAGTGCTCCCGATAGGAAAAATGGCCACTTACCTCACACCTCTGGATTTTACTTAGAACAGTAATTTAAGCTCTCTCTGTGCATGGAATTTGCTGGATAAAAAGCTTGGGCACCCTCCCCACTCACAGTCCTCTTTTGACCCGGTCTTCGTACTATCTCTGAAGCGTGTTAAGCCTAACAACCAGCACGAAGTTACTCACTTAAGCCTAAAGACACTCAGCAGTGTGCAGGAGATGAAAGGAATTCCATGGAAAGACCATAACTACAAATAGTATCTTGTTGCTAGACAAAAGGAAAGCAAAATGAAAAGGTTCTCATGTTTTCAAGCTGTTTTGCAGACAGAAGTTGTAATATTGTCACTTTTTAATAAAAATTCAAATAGTTTCAAATAGAAGTAAATAATCCATGATTACCAGTTTAAAAGCTTATCCCCTAAGTGTACCAAGTAGCTACACAGAAAATTAGTATTTGATATCACAGTCTAGCAGTATTTCCGACACTTTCAGACTATTACGAAACACAAATAAGCCATGGACAAAGGAGGCAAACCACCTGTCTCTTCAGGTAGTATTTTTGCTAGGTGCAGAAGCCAGGAGTACTGCTAATTACATCTCAGCAAAACTACCTCTCATGGTACAAAGGTTCTTCAATCAGAGATTTGTTTTCAAGTAATATATTTTGTTTTAGAAAATGATTATAAACTTTATACTGTAGAAGAACACAATGCCAGTCACAAAACACACTCTAATGCATGAAACTTCCTTGAAGGTTTCTAAACCATGCAGATTCCTGTTATGACAATATACCTCATTCTGATGAAAACATGGAATTTCTGCTGAAAATCAGAGCAAGTTTAAGATTCAGTACAGAACTCTGCCACAATCCCCTGCAGCAAACAACAGCCTGGGCCATACTGAAAGGATTTGAAGCAGGTGCCTGCAACATACTGGTACCACAGTAAGGGAATGAAACCTGAAGCATAGTGCAGTTGTGTAACTACAGCAAGATGAGTTTATGGTAAAAAAAAGGGTTATTCCTGCAAAACCAACCTCCTCCCCTCTGTCAGGCTATCATCAATCGCCTGTAGCCAAACATCTTACCCCATAAACTGGTCCACCCTGCTTGGATCCCAAGAGGGTAATCCTTCCAAAGGTGATCCCTGAGCATTACCAGGGGAGCTCACACCACTCTCATTCTTTACGCTTTAGCCTTTTCCCTGCAGTACTATCAGTGATACCAGCAACAGATTGCTCCACATTGCTTTGTACAAAGCTCGTGTTCTCAGCTGCGTAAGAATTTGCAAGCTTCAACCACGACAGATGACTTTTTGTGTATTTTGTTTCTGCATTTACTACGTACCTTCTCCCCATGAGAAAACCCTGAATGTCACAGCTACGAGCCCCAGTTTTCCGGAGACTGCAGTTGTTTGGCTTACACTGAACAGATACAATTCCAAGCTGAGAAACTCAGCAAAATTTTCCACAAAATTACTGTATCTCAGCTGGTGTTCAGAACCTCAGCCCGTGGAGGAATGTCAGTCAGGTTTGCAGAAGCCCATGGTCCAGTGTTACATCCAGAGCAGATGTGAGGTTTGGAATGGGGAAGGAAGTAGGCTGTCAAGCCATCTATAAAGAATCTATGTTTAACTTCAACCCCAAGAACACCACCAGCACAATCTATTAGTAAAAACCTGCTAAAAGATAACAAATGCATCTTCAATGTCACTTATGAACTAATGATGTCAAATAAGTTTAATTTCCTCCAGTTCTTCTGGAGTCCTACACTAATTACCATAGAGGGCAGATGCTGTTGTATGACTTTGTTCTTGTCAGCATTCACAGGGCATTTTTGTGAGAGATGTATACACAGAATAACTGTAAGGAGAGCAGAAAGGAGTTTTGAAAACCTTATTCAGAGACCAGATGCTACATTCAGAGAAAATATATCAAGTGCAGCTTTGCAATGCCTGTGCTGCAGCAGAAGCACAAAGAGATGGAACAGTATGCTTGCCATCAGAGAGGACAGGAGACCAGAGGAAGATGCAAGCAGGGTAAGAATTCTGAGTAATACTGGCATACTGGAAGAGTGACTGAAAAAACAAGTTCAGGTCCACGTTTAGATACATCCCAGTGAACAGATGGAAATCAGTACATGACAGACTGGACAACAATCAGCCTTAGCTTCCAAATGAGGTGGACCAAGTAGAGAGTAACAACTGGCAGGAGGTCTTAAAAACAGACCACAGTGAGAGATTAATGAAGTTGGTAAGCTTAATCTCGAAAAGACTCAGGAGAAACACAAAGCCTCACACACACTAGAGGTAGCTTCAGAGAGAATAAGCTGTTCTGTACTGTCCACGGTTATTGAGTATGGAAGCCTTTAACATAGAGAAGGAAGATTTAAAAAAATGTAGAGAGACAAAACCTCTAAAGATAACTCAGAATGGGAAAAAGTTTCCCAGTAGAAGTGATACCATCTCAGATTAAAGATACATTTAAATGAGGTGCCCATACTGCAACCTACAGACCAGAGCTTGAAGGAAAAATGTGTCAGCCTGGAGGGCCTCTGGCCACATTTTTCTCTGGAGCCCCAAAGATTTAGGCAGAGAACATCTTCAGTTATTTTGAAAAGCTGTTCCTTGGTGCCCAGACAGTACCACAACACCTCCTTTCTTAATAACCAGGCCTACATCTGCCACGTAGCCAAAACACATAAAAGTAACCCATTTCATAATTTATTATAGACCAGGTGCACCTCCAGTTATCTAAAAGGAGTCACTGAAGTGGACTGTCCCATTATACAGGTCAGGTGGACATTATCCATCTTTTAGTTGTATGGTAAAGGAGAGATCAACTCAGTCCAATCCAAAGCGCCTTCAGAGAAAGCCACCTGGTCTAACCTACACAAAACACTAGGACAATGAACTAAATGTCCCAGTCCTGTCTTCAAAGCTGATGGATAACTACTGATGGATCTTAGCATGGCTGAAGTTAGCAATTCTGATTAAGCACAGTACAAGGAGACCACGGATCCCTGGAGTTAGTGTTCCTCTCTGGCAAGCACACCTTGCTGTAATCACAGTTCCACCTTCCTTCATGCGCATGCTCTGCTCGCAGGACAAGAACTACCAAGAGTTACGGTGATTTAGAGACCACATGCAGCTGACAATCTAGCTGTTCCAAACCCATGTCTTTTAAATATCATGGTACATTATGTTTGCCCTATTACTTCAATTTCTAAAGAACATGAAAAATTACACTGTATTCTGGTTAAAAAAATTAATTTCAAAGTTAAAAAAAGTACATGAGTTAAGATCACCTCAAAGTTCTGGTTGCTTATATATGAAGGAAGGAGTGACTTGCAGTTGTAAAACCATTAAAAAGTCTAAGTTACATACTTACTCCTCTCACCCCTCCCACCTTTTTTCTCAGACTGCCTCTGACTTTGGATAGATGAACTGAGGAGTAAACGAACAGCTAGTAGGTTTCTTCATTATTCAATGTGTAGTGACGTTTTTTGCACATTAATCAAAACTTGTTCTGAATACCAAATTCAGAAGTTATTCACAGTTTAGGCACAGTGTCGTAAAATATAGCATTTGAGAGTTTCAAACTCGAACACAGCTTCTTTTTAAGAAATTAACAAAACTTGGAAAGTAAAGGAGAAACACACTGGAAGTTGTTTCCTCCATGGGAGAGCTGAAGCACAACAACTGGTGCACCCAAGTCTTCTGATGTTGCTCATTTAATCCAAGACGATCTAGGGGCCTTTGTCTTCAGTGGCCATCTAAGATTCTCTCTGCTTTGAAGGACTAAGGTAGATGCTGAATAATTTAATGTTTTGACAGATCAGGCCAACAGTCTTAAGTTAGTCAGTAAGAAAACAAGCCAGGACACAGCTAATGAACACCCCTGACAACTCTCAACTGGCACCAAAGGACAGAAATTCTTTGAAAAATACAAAGCAGTCAGTGCTTGCAGAAAACACTGAGCTGAGCCCATGAAATCATCTTATCTTCAAGCAATTCCCTACCTCATTCATTAGAGACTTTCCAACCTCTGCAATAGATAAAGACAAAATATATAAATTTTTTAAAAAGCAGGCTTCAAACCACAATCTATTTCTTTCTGCAAACCAGAATCCAGGTTCTATTGTAGGGGAGGAAAAAACCAACATATAATCATTCACATGCTCCAACCTCCTTTTTGAGATAATTCTGCATCTGGCATATGCATACAGGTATTAATTAATGACCAAGAGTTAGCAGAGTAGTGTCACCGGTCACACATACACAAAGAATGTATTGACTTCTTTTCAACAGCCAAACAGAACTTTGGACTACTGGTATCAAACCTACAAGATTTGCCTCAACCTTCTTTCAATTTGGGGGGGAAAGATGATGGATATGAAAAGCTAACTGTTTTGTCATAGCCCTATTTATAGCAGCATAGCACTGGAACTTAACTTTTAAATGCTCTCCAGAGCATTTAAAATTTAAAATTTAACATCTGGTTGTGCTACAACCAGAGTGTTTCTAGAACATCTTTCTACTTCGAGTTCCTTTAACATTTACCTAAGCAGCCTACCAGCACACTACTTAAAACTTACAGCTCAAATATCCCGGTTTCCTGGGTATATTCTAGAACTGCTCCATCTACACACTAAAATAAGTTCACTTCATTAAAGTTACAGATAAAAATGTTATCTTCACAATTAAATTACATTCTGCCCCCCTTCTCAGAAGTGGAGACATTTTTACAAATTCCTACTGTTTCCTGTGCCAAAAGATAGAATTAAAACAAGCTATCATAGCACTGAAAGTCACATGCAGTTTTCTCATTCTCGCCAAACAGTTGTGCAACAGAAGCAGAGGTCCCTCTTCCCAAAACAGAAAGCAAAAAGCCCCCAGGCATCCCCGTCCCTGTATTTAAATCATTTCTGTGACAGAGCTCAGGTCTGATCTCACCAAATGCCATAAGAATTTTTTAGGTTGCATCAAGTTCTCTTTGTGCACACAGAGAAACGTTTTTTATTGGGCCTGCTTGAGAACAGGCACACAACTCTCTGGCATTGAGGTCTGAATTTAGCATCAGACTACGAGAAAGGCATTTGTATTACTAAAGGCTGCTTGCTCAATGATGCTTCATAGATTAGAGACACCCCCTTGGCAAAACAAGCAAGAGAACAGTACTGAGAGGTGTTCTGAATCTTTTCCTAGCTTTACTTTGGCTCTTCCTTTTGGTTTCTGCTTTATAAAGAAGCCACACATAAGTACATTTACTACAGTATTTTTTTAAAAACCAGCTACTTTCAAATCTGCTTCAGATTTTAAGATATGTTAGACAATTCTAAGAGCAGGAAAGTGACAGTATTTGACCTCCTAATTTATGTATCTACCTTAATTTCAGCTTAGAACTTGTGAATTGTCTTTCAAAACCCAGAAGAAAATTCAGAAAACCGACTAAAATAAGATGGATTATTACACAGTATAAACATCATGCCACCTAAGACACAATGCATAGGTTACAAAAGCACAGTATTACAAATCCTCAGCTTTCCAGTTGCTGTATTTCAGACATCTATATTGCAGGACAGACTTCAAAGCAAAGATCAAATTAACATCCTTCTAGATTTCAAATATTACTTTTGCCTTGTTTTCCACTACGGAAGGCTAACTAGATTATAAAATAATGCCTTACCAGATGTTGTCATTTGTCCATTACTTAATTACTGGTTCCAGAGCCACAGAGGGTAATTTTCCCAAACATGCTCTAAACATTTATTCCAGAATCCATTGAGAGCAAATGTACAGAGTTTAGATGCTGAGACTGGTTGGGTTTAGCACTGGGGGGAATGGGGAGGTAGGCAGAGGAGGTATGAACATATTCAAATATTAAAGTTAAATCTAACCATTAAAAATTAACTGGATCTTTTGGTTTAAAGATTCATATAGTGCCATCTGCATTAACTTTCTCTGCATCACATATAAAGGTTTTCAGAATTCACAGCCTAATATTTTTCCCATATAATAAATTTCTCCCTTTTGAAGTGTTAACATGTTGCTTGGCAATGCCATCCCACCTCGGGGAAGATAACCACCACCCTTTTTTGTCTGGTTGGAAGCCTGATTGTGTTGCACAGGTGTCCCATCCATCCGAAAACAAAGAAAGGCTCTGCAAGTGCACTGACGTCACTGCAGCTACAGCAAGCCCCCAGAATAGCAGCTCAAATACACACTTCATACTCCAGTCCTACAGGAAGCCAGAACCATACCCTCCTGCTTAAGTATAAAATGAACGGGCAGAGATATGTGCCGGGAATACCAATTTAATATATCCTGTACTAAGTGACATTCTGTTTGTTGCATAGCAACAGGAAATCTGCTGCAGAAAAACAATATGGAACTTTTTTTTTTTTTAACTTGCCAAGCTACAATTAACCCCAGTCTTCCTGAGAAACAGAACATCCACGGCATAAACATTACCTTTGTCACCAGTCCACCAAAGATGCCATCTCCAGTGTTTACTCTCTTCTACATTAAAATGAATCTGTGCATTTCAATGGCTGGAGAGTATGGTGCTGCCAAGAGAAAATTCCCTGCTGCAGTGCACATGGCCAGCAACATTTTAATTCTACAGTAATGACCAAGAAAAAGTTCTTAGATACACAAAACTTCCATTTTTAAGTATGAAATGCTTTCGTCATTTTACAATATTTCCATCATACGACATAAAAAAATTAAGGCAGTCAAGTTCTGAAAGAAAAGCCTATGGCTTTATTTCTAAACAGTTTTGCTTTGTTTTGTTTGGGGGATTGGTTTTGTCTTACAAAAAAAAATTTTAAATGAGCACCTACCCAAACTACTTTGAATTTAAAATCAGTTGATCTTCAGATTTCATAACAACGTATGTACACCTAAACTCTGTGCTTCTTCATGGGAAAGTTTTTTGTAACACAGTATGAATTGCATAAGATTTCTCCCTGTTCCCAAAAGAAAAGAAAATTACAATCACTCAGGTCATTAGGAAACCAATACATTGATACTTCATAAGTTATATAAAAATATTCACCAGCAAATTGGAGAGAATCCTCTATTGGGTTTTTGTTCCTTTGCTGGTTCTTTTTTAAACACCCTTCCCATTCCCAGACAAGACCAGGGTAAGCTCCCTGAGAGTTACAACCAAAATACCTGATGGACCGGGGCTTTGGGGCGAGCTTACTCCATATACCCACCCCGAGTACATACACACTCGAGCACAGGGAGCTTAGCTCAGTTCAGGAGGGAAAAAGGGGAGATTTCAAATATATGGATTCAAATCTGTTGAATGCTGAGAGTGCTACTACACAAATCACCAAACCTGCAAGCATTCCTCACAGTTACATGAACAGTCTTCATATCAAGGTTTTCTTTTTGTTGTTGGGGCAGCGAGCAGTGCAAGAGGAGAGGTTGCTTGCTTTGCATCCTAAGAAGATCCTTTTGCCCTAAGAAAAGGAGACATGGAAATTCAAGGCAAGATACCCAAGGTTCTCAGAATTGGCTTAACAGTACACTCCTCTATCCTAGGATGAGTAACTGGGCATTTCAACAGGGCAAAAATAAAATCCTACTATTAAGTATTGTTGAGTATTAGTCACGTCTAAAGATGCAACCCCTGCAATGCAATCCATTTCTATCTTCATCTTACAGGTTTACTACACAAAAGTCACACTAGTGACCAAGACCATGCCTTCACAAAAATAACACAGATGGGCTCTTTAAAAAAGGCATTCCAAGCATCCTTTCCCCCCAGTGATTTCCAGTAGTCAGATGCTTCAAAGGAAAATAGATCTTCATGCTTTACATGGAAATAGTAACATTTGAAAAGTATTTTCACAGGTTTAGTTTCTGACATTGCTCTCTGCAATGAAATCTCCACTTCCTTTATGCAGACATCTTTGCAGAGCCATACAAAACCAAATAGCAATTTAAATAGATCCTATGTCTGCTAACCTGTTTTCAAGCACCCAATTCCTTAATCTTTGAAATAAGAATTACGCCAAATATTGCTATTAGGTCAGACACCAAAACTATGAGCTACCTATAAAAACATGAACCACACATTTACCTGTATCTGCAACGTGCCTGTGACAATCCACACAGTACAAAATCTCCACACGGTGTCTCCAAAGAATTGAGCAACTTTCTGAGGAACTCAGCCCTTGGATGTGTGAAATTGCCCGTGTCCTGTTCCCCACCACTGCAGCAGGTGATCTAATAAAAGATATTGCCTCTCCTTATGAAACCTTTGTCATGTTTATAACCTTAGAGCAACACAGCTACAGCAACAGTATTTATAACCTGCAAGGCAACCTTTGTGTTTGTCTTATTGCCATCCATTTGTGGGTTTAGCTATTGTTGGAAACAATGACAACTACAGGAACATAGAACTGTTCCATCAGTGAGTAAGAAAGGTACACAAAATAAAAGGAATACCCTTTGGTTTTAAAGTCACCTTTTTAGTATGCCAAAGAAGAAGCCTGAAGCCACCCTATTCCTCCAAATTTTATGAACAGACTACTCAAAGATACTGCCAAAGTACAAAATCAAGTCCCTGAGCCCAGCAGTCCAGATTTCCTCACCTCACAACCTAGATGCAAGGTCAGATGTGAAGTGCAGCAGTAATCATTGTGAGGATAATTCACATATGATGCAGTTAACGCAGCTGATCACCAAACTAAAGGCTACTGGACTCATCACACTGTGGAAACCAGAACCATTAATGGTACCACCGCAATCCTTGAGATTGCAGCACGAGATCTTTAAGATGCAAAAATCTATTTCACTGACTTCTTTTCTGTGTTTACTGCTTTGGTCTTCTTCCTTGATCTCAAAGTAAAAATTTTCATCCAAAAGCCACTACTGCATTTCCACTCAGTAGCTAAAAACCCAAGGAAACCACTGAAATGGTACAAAACCTCATTCTCAATTACTCTCCAAAACGCGTAACACTACGGAAGCAGCTGAAGTACTGGATTCAACTGGTGCTCAAGCTCAAACACTACTCGAGTGCACTAATCATTCATCTCCTCGTCCTTCTACTCATTAGACACAGGTTCCCTGCTAGTTTTCCAAAATGGACCTCTCCCCTCAGCCTTCTCTTGGTCAGAACAACACCAGGTAGGTCTCTCCTGTCTTCCCCTCACCCATCGAACAGCAGGTTCTGACCAAGGGAAAAGCACTGACTACTAGAGACAGAACTACAGTCTCCAGACTCAGTTTCAGACCAGATGGTTCATATCTGACTAGGAAGGCAGTCCTGTGTTCCAAATATGTTTATTTTATATACGTACATCAGACACTTCCTGCACCATCCTCCTGTTCCACTCACGCTAACGTGATTCAACTACGTAGATCAGTGTACGACAATAAATTAAAATATAATAGTTGCTTCTAGAGTTCTGACTATATTCAGGGATTTCTATCAAAGCAGAAGTAGTCAGAACTAGGAAAAAAGTACCTCTAAATGTAATTAAAAAAAAAAAAAAAAAGGCAGTATTTCTGCTAGACTAGTACATGACCAAAACCAAACCATACCTGTTTTTAAGGAGCATGCTCAGTGGTTAGACTTACATATACGAATGCTAGACTTCAATACTGATCATTTTCCTAGTGCTGTCATTCACTATTTTGATTCATTATCTCTGCCAAAATTGGGCTCATTTGGATGAGGTTTCACTGTTTTGTCAGTCTGGCCACGCCATTTATTTCAGACAATAGGTAACTATGTTTATTCTGTAGCTGTAAAGTCCATTTACTGCCATCCACAGTAGCCAATTGCAGATTTCTAAAAACGGGCTTTGCAAATGTGTTCAGGAACACAGCACAAGTTTTCTAGGAAAGCTTCACTGTGTACTGTTTTAAATACAAATCCAACAAGTTCTTTTTTAAAAAAACCTCTGTTTTATTAAACTTAGACTGGGTACTCTTAAAGAACAGGCAGCATTGTTTAATGCACTACAGTCTGCCAAAAGGATCATACACTTTCCTCGAATATCAACTAGAGTTCAACACAGGAGATGTAACAAAAGGTGTACACATCACTATGCACTATTTATAGAAGACTCCAAGCTTCTAAAAGAAAGCGAAGTGGAATGAGATTTTTATAGAACAGGAAAATACAGGGAGAAAACAAGTTTTCAAAATGAGTAGCAGTGTATAGTGTTCATTGTAATGCATTATTGACATGAACAACATACACTAGCTAGAAAAGAAAAATTCTTACTCGCCTGGAGCTGGAAGCTTGGAACCTGAAAAAAGCCACATATTCAATATAAGTTATTTGAAGAACTAGTGATTTTAGGCAGCAATACTACCAGGTTCAATGCCCACATTTACTCATAGCATATGCTTAAGTCACATTTGCAAAGCCAACCAGAAAGCTGAATGGAACCTAAAACTACCAACCACCTCTCTCCACCAATGCCAGTAAAAATACCACTAAATACAGCAGTATTCAAAGTTTTGTTGGAAACACGAACTACAACAGAATCTTAAATCATCTTTCCATTTACTACTTCCATTTTCAATCCCATATGATAGGAAAAAAAAATGCAGCTTCAATGGAAGTCTCCACAAAATATAAACTTCTAGCAGACACGACCACATATGAAGACATACTGGTCTATACAACTGAAGTAGAAAAGCATTTACCAGGAGCCAGATGGGACCACAATAAAACACCACCTTAACTACATACCTTTCAAAGCATTTCAGCTTAATCTGAATTGGTAGCTTGGTATCACTGTATGGTAACCTGCAATAAACTGACAGCAGTCAGTGGCCTAAAAAAATTTTTAAGTATTAAACTACAATTTAGGAAACTGCTTTAATGACATACATAGAAATTGATTCCCTCTAAAAAAGAAAATTTAAGTATTTCTTTACTTGCTATAAAACTGCAACTAATGCATAACACAGGTTTTACCTATACCAATTATTACTCTTGTTCTTTTACTATTCTGCTGAATTCCAGGTTTCAAAACTTCTTCAGTTTTGAACTAGGTGGAAAGTATACCAAAGCAAACAACAACCTCACCTCACCTTCTGTCAAGAATTTGCAGTAAGTATAGATTACTTTGTAATCCAGTTCAGGAAACAAAAATTTCAAATTTGTGAAGAAAAGACAACGAAAGAACTATTTCAAACAAAACCCTTCCAATTATGTTTGTGCTGCAAACTAGGAGTTTAGAGTTACTTCTGGCAGCACACCAGTCCAGCAAAGTAGCATTTTTGTATCACCCTCTGGAGTGCAATCAGTTTCCACTTCTTTCTCCCATATTTCACCTGGTGTCAGCACCTTTCTTTACCATAATTTAAAAAAAATAAAAAAGAAAAAGAAAAAACCCACAACACCAACTCACACACTTAGCAAAGAAGCAGACCAGTTTTGGACTAAACTGCAATAGTTTTTACTGTTCTTTTATATAAAGCAGATTTGCCTGGGGAATTTTCAATATGTGAAACTAAGAGCAGATTATTTTTTTTGCCTGAATATTGACAGTGTTTTCTTTTAATGAGCCTTGCCTAAATATTACTCACAGAGACAAGAGAGTCGTCCTTCAATTCCTCACATTAACTTGTGCATTGATTCCCAAAACATGTGCTTATTACAAGCAGTTCAGCTGGAAAGACTAATCCGAAGCGGATTGACACATCATCTCACATCCCACTGAACAGTCCCGTTTTCTGCACCAGGCTGTCACCAGCATTTGGGCAGGAGACCCAGAAGGATGTCACATCACCTCCCCAGCAGCAGCTCCATAAGCCTCCCATAACAGAACCATAACGTTAGGAGCAGCACACACCACCACATAACACCATCGAAGGCTGGTAAGCACAACATTCACATTCTTTTCTGAAACATTTTTAACATTAGTCATGAAATAGCTACAGTGAAGGAGACTTGTAATAATACATGATAGCAGGGGAGAGATTTAGCAATTAGGAGAACAATTTATTAGGAGTATGTGAAGTAAAATTCAACGTTTTCCTCTACGCCAGTATTGGTACAGAGCATTTTCAAATCAGACCAAATTACTTAGATACACATTTCTATTTCTCATGTTAGAAAACTGAAAGTTAAAATAAGGTGGTGCAGCTATTTCTAAAAGGGAAAAAAGTTTCTATATACCATTCAACCAAAAAAGCTCCATACAAAACACGTTCTTTTCCAGGTTTGTGAGAACCCATGGGAAGTTAGGGCAGGAGAGGCACAGTAGGGACACAACAGTGGCTCCTCACGTGGCAGGTTTAAATAAAGGCAGCTACAAAAGCAGCTTCACTCCCATATTAATCCCAAGGGAGATTCTAACAGCCCAAGAACACAAAGTAGTTTTACTGAATTCCCAAGGACTGGCAGGGAAAGGTGTGGTGGGAGAGCAAGGTAGGCACCGGCAAATATCACAGCTGAGGCACTTCAACAAGGCTGATGCGACTCCAGTCTCTGCTACATTTAATTTGAGCTACTACTAGAAGTCAAATTTTTTTTGAATCGAACACAAAAAGCACGTATCTTCTGCTTTCTCTCACCACTGCAGCACTCTTGAAACCTAAACATGCCTGGATGTTTAAAGAGCTGGCACATGTATTTCACCACTGCTGAGTGGAAGCAGGCATGAACTGTCAAAAGCAATTCTAGATGAAAGGTCAAAGTAAAGAAGGGAATCATATCTGTTTCACAAAATACATTTTTCTCTCTCTAGTAATGAAAGCAAATGACTCTATCCAGTGGTTCAATAACCTACTTCTAGAATAGTTCCACATGAACTGCCCTGGCATGGCAAGAAGCAGCCCTCATTACCAAGTATTTCCAATCACATGCCTAAGGGCAGCGCCGAGAGACGTCACTTAGGGCAAAGCATCCACTGAAACAGGTGCTGGGAGAAAAATGTTTCTGCTTTTTATGGAAGTGGAGAAAAAAGGCTTTAAAGCTATAGTGGCCCGAAGCAGGATGCCAACTAACTCGCTCTTGTTTTCTGACCTCCAACAGCAAACATGAAACCCTGAACCAGAGTCAAGAAAAAACTTGTACATGCCCTTCCAGAGAGCATTCCTGAATTATACACACTCCCAGACTGTTTCTAATTTTTAGAGGCTGACAACATAATTGCTAAGATGGTCATAAATAGCTTTTTCTAAAAAAAAAGTTGTCTTCTCATTCCTGCACTCTCCATTCACATGGTAATTTTTTAAAGATTTATACTTTTACTATCAAAATAATTCACTAAACTATCCAGAGGCCTTGCGGGCAAAACAGCTGTCAGATTCCGTGTCAGGTGGGCAGAAACAGCCTGTCCAAAAATTACTTGCAACTGTCACAAATAAAGTGCAAGCTGAAGACCACACTTCTATCAGACAGATGACTCAGTCCATCTGTTAGTTTACTTAAGAACAAGGAAAGTAACCTGAATTCTTCTATCTACCTGAAAAAAAAACCTGCCCACACCACCAATTTTTCTCTTGAGATACAAGCAATTTTGGGAACTGTATTGCTTGCAGTTATGCATATCCAGTCTAATTTAACTGCCTGCTTGCACTTCCAACATTTTGTCAGATATTTCTCAACTAAATTAAGCTTCCTACTTCAAATACACTATTCGGGCAAGTATTAAAACTAAAAGCACAATTCCAAAGTGTTACCTTACGTATCCAACAATAACTTAATGTCACCATCAAATTGATGGCTTTGCTGCTGAGCTATCTCACCACCTTAAATAACTGCAGTTATTGCAGTAGACTGAACTGTACTATTGTCACTAATAATGCTCTTGTATACCCACTTTCCTGGAAACCCTGGGAAACGCGTGTGGGTTCCTTCAAGAATTCCTAGTCCTAATGAAGGTACATGTTTTGTTACTTCTGCTGTGGGCTTTCACTCAGTAAACAGTGAGTATGGTATTAGTTTTCTTAGCACAACACTTAAAATATAATGAAGGCTTACCAACCCAGGCACAAAATTTGCTGACTTTCAAATAATAACGTGAAGTGCATTCTGTAGCAACATACTTAAGCAGAAAAGCTGCTGATTGTAAGTAAATGGAAATTTCAGTGTGGCTTAGAGACCACAAATTTAGCTACCTTTTTAGCTTGAAAACACAAGTGAGAATACGACACGATTTTCTGAAAAGGCAAAATCTATAACAATTTAGCTGTTTCCCCTATCTAAACACAAAATGAAATTCGCACATATATTATATGCATAGTAGCCCATCATGAACACAAATTATTATACTGGGCTCTTAAAATACTAGAATTTAAATTTTCTTAAAAATACTGTTTCTTTCCCATTTCTTGGGAACTTGGGTAATGAAACCCAACTAAGCAGTCTGCTTTCTGACCAGCACACTAATGAAAAACAATTCTTTCCCACACAAAGAAATGGGTGTAGTAATCCCAAGAGAAGGCCGTACAGTTTGATTTTTAAAAAGTCGGTATCTTGCAAAGCTCATTTATTTTTATTGCAGTTAACATTCAAAATGAGCCTGATACAGAAAAAAAAAAAATCAAGATAATTCAGTTAACCTTCACTGTAGAATCCCAGCTCTAGCAGCAGAGTTGTGTTTACCAGCTTCCGTAATACAGACTTCAACATATGCTACAATAGAAGTCTGTTCACACACGTTCTTCTTGTACAAACACGATGGGAAGTCATGCTATTACTAGAACAGGGGCACCCAACTCTGCTGTTACCTAAATCTTCGCCACCTCTTCCCCCACCACATTCCAGTCAGCTGGAGAGTGGAAACCTCACTGAATATGCCTGCTCCTGGATACCTGTAATATAAGTGCTTTCAGGAAACTGTATTAGGGGCAGCACTTAGTCAGCTAAGCAGAGCACAAAGAGAGCAACAGGTGTTCATGGGAATCAGCTGTTTACCTAGGGCAGGAGACACAGATACACACAGCCCTATTCAAGCTGGCTCCTGAACCAAGTAACTTCATACTTAGGCTAGACCATTTAACTGGGATATTTAATATTCAGAGTTTCCCTGCAACCTAAAACCCCTAACAGATGTTATTCAAATAGCATATCATTTCAATTTGAATACAAAGCAGACTTCTGCAAGAATTAATTCTTGTGTAGTGCCGGTGTTTGTGTCTTACAGAATCGCTGATTATTTTATCATTCAAAGATGCTCTTCACAACGATGTTTGGTATTATTTGACAGAAGGAAAACAGGTTTGCTCTTCAGTAGCTGACCAGCTAATCACCCAGACAAGATGTGAGATCTTAACACAAAATCATCAGAATTAGTTCAGGCTCATGATGGCTGAAGAATAGCCAAAGCACAGGAAAGAGAGTGAGGGTGCTTCCCCCCGCCACCCCAGTTCACCTATTTATTTTTTTACTCTTTGGAGCACCAACTGCATACTTACCTGCCCAACAGCAATGGCAGAATGCAGTTTACTCACTCCACGAGACCATCAGTATTGTGCCCGAAGTGTATTTTTAGTATTAACTGCTAAGATTTAACACCACCTGCAAACAGAGGAGCTGTATATGAAACGTTGGTCACTTTTCCCATCCACCCTGTCGCTCCTTACACCTCACACCTTGCCTTGACCAGCGAACGCACATTAAAAGACATTGCCTGAACAAAATACAGCATGTAGATACTGTTTAAACATGTTTCAGAAATACACCATCAACCGTAGCCTAAACAAGTCCTAAGACAGAGCGTGCAGTGAAAGCTTGCCATTGTACTGGAGTCGGACCAATTAAACAAAACTGACTGAATTTAATAGTGCCTCTATAGAGAGAAAATACTTCTTTAACCACATCATTTTCTTAGCCTGTGTAGTTTAATTGGTACAGCTTGTTTCTTTTTTCCAAAGGGTTGGAACCAAGCGTTCTTGAAGTCAGATTCCTTTGAAACACCCCACGACCACTCACCAGAGAGACCCTCCAAATCACAACTGCATCTCCCCCTTACCAGCTTGATGCTCTGCAGGCACGAACGGGTAGAAATCCTCAGGACCAGTAATACACTCATTTACCTACATTTACTCACTGCTGCAAGTCAACTATTCAAACATCTAAAAAAGCAACCTAAGGGTAGGTTCAGCCTAGACACTTTCCTGTTGTGCTGGTTAAGAGAAATACTTGTGCTCCCTCCAATCTGGCACAAGTCCTAGCACACATACAGTTACATCAGTGAACAGTGAGCAGTCTTGCTGCTATAGCTCACTTCACTCAGCATCACCCGCACAATTCAAGCACTTTTTGCCAGCACGAAACCCAAACTTACGCAGGGCTTCCCAAGATATTTATGCCAAGTCTTGCTCGATTAGCAGCATTCATTGTGCTAAAGGCTGTCAAGATAATTAAAAAGAACACCTCTGCTTAAAGGATCTGGATACGAACTGTAGGTTTTCCAAGTTGTAACTTTTCATTTGCAGGGTATCTGACTTCTACATGAGCAACATGAATAACTGAAAATAAATTATCAGAAGACAAAACAAAGCTTAAATTAACGTAGGACATAAATACCTACAGTTAACAAAGAAAACTAGAGGGAAATACAGGAACACAGTTCTAAACAAAACAGCAGGGAGATTGTTCCCATGCTTCCCGCTGCAACGCTACCCATTCCATTGAAGGTGCACTGAAGAGGGAACCCTCATAGTACAAAAAATTTTATTAGGATTTTCCTGTAATTTACAGGGAATTCTAATGGCTCATCAGTTTTAGGCAGCAATTTGCCGACTTTGATCACGCAAATCTTGCCGGACCTCTAATCCAAAGGACCTCACGACTTACGGTCGTGTCTTTAAGACAAAGAAGGTTCATATCCAACTGCAAGGCAGACAATAACTTCCAGGCGGAAAAAAAAAGGAAGGCATGAGTAACTCGTTTCCCCAGCTGTCTGAGTGAGGGGCAGGCCTACAGGGAGCACGGCGTCCCCGAGCAGCCAGACCAGCGCTCGGCCACCGAGCCGCATTTCTCACCGGGTCCTGCACCAATCCAGAAAGGAGATTATGGA